>JARGXW010000984.1:0-45311 GCA_029204085.1 Mycena sp. CBHHK59/15
AAGAAATTAGCATATCTTAGAGACTGCTACAATTCAATCGACTCGCTTCCCACGGAATGGCTTGCGGAAGTTAAAATCGAGCACGTCCTCAAGGGCAACGATCATGCCGCTCCGTCAAAGTCCGGCCCTTCGGCTGGTCTGTTATATGCAGGGACCGTTTATCAGGCAAGTCGTGCAGTTCTCCATCTCGTCGTGAAATTCACGATATACACAGCTGTACAATTTTTCAAAGAGGCACTCATTTGAGGTGGATTGTGTCATCATTGACGAGGCGGGCCAGCTAGCCTTGAGCTCTGCGGCTTTGGTACTTCGCTCCCTTAGCCCTATGGGCAGGATAGTCATCGCGGGCGATTCAGAGCAGTTGGCACCCATTTTGGCTGCCCAATATCCGCAGCTCAAATCGCGCTTGCTTTTTGGGTCGATCCTGGATTGTCTCATGCATATGTCGAAGCTCCCTGCACCCAGTCGCCAAGAATCTCAGCCTCCACTATCGCCGACGCTCAGCGATTATTCGGGAGTATCGTCTTCCCAAGGCACTGTCGTTCAGTTGACCGAAAACTTCCGGTATGTGCCGGTACGCTTGGGCTATTCAACTTTGCTTACTGTCATGGTCTCGCCTTTCAGCTTGAATCCTGATTTGGGCGAATTTGTATCTACGATTTACTCCAGAGGGTTCAAACCCCAGAAGGTCCAGGCTAAGCAGCTTGCAACGGAGCTGAAGTCTATCGAACAGGACATCGAACAAGATTTAGGAGTCCAGCCGCAAGTTTTGCGGGACGTGCAGAAATTTTTACTTGCCTTATCCGACGTCATGCTTCGGCAACCGCAGACGGTCCTTCTCTCACCTCCCATCACAGTCGATCGCCGCAGCAAGGCCGACACATTAGATCCACTCACACCCACACCGATTTCACTTGCTCTCATTCGATTACAGACAGAGAGTATCCGGCCTGAAGGAGTTGGATACGAAGCGCATGTGCGCGGAGAGGCTGCCCTAGCCGCAGCTCTGATTACCTCCATACGAAGGTGCTCACCAGGAGAGGATATATTTGTGGCCACCCCGCACAGGATCCAACGCCAGGCTGTCAAGGCTGCTCTAGAATTGACGCAGCTGCATGATCTGACGAAGAAAATGGGGCGCATAGGTCTACAGGTGTCGCACAGACATCAACCAGGAAAGGTAACAGTCGACACTGTTGAGCGACTGCAAGGTCAGTCCACACTGTGTGTATTGCACGCTCTCGAACTGTGCAAATAGGTTCAGAGGCCGCCTTCGTCATCTGTTTGTTCTCGTTGCCGCCATCAGCTACCTCCGATCTTGGATTTCTGCTGGAACGCAGGCGGTTGAATGTAGCTATTAGCCGGGCCAAGACTCTCTGCATTCTGGTTTCTTCTCCTGGCGTTCTTCGCCCACCTGTGGATGTTTTGGCGAACCCAGAGAACGCCAAGGGCTACGCTTTTTTGAGGTGAAGAGTGTGATTGGATCCCTTTTTCGTACGCTTATATCGATACAGGGCGTTTGAAGACCGCGCATGGTCTTCTGTCATAAGAGTGGACTTGGATAAGTTTTAATGTGACGGCTCTGTACATTGATGTTTCCTTGATTACAGAATTATTAATGTCTATGAATCCCTTCTGCAACGCAGAACTGGCGGTTCGAGTACTATATGTTGAGCACCTTCTTGCCAACTTGCCATACAGCTAAAGATATACTTTGCGTCGGTACCTGTCAGTTAATTTAGTTGAGACAACTCCCCAAGCGTAATGATTCCACGTACCTGCTTCACTAAACCAATACCAAGGCCGGTAAAGAAACCGCGCCACCCAGCCGTCATCCATACGCTTCTGACTGTCTCACGGAACCCGACCATTCTGTTCGGCGTTCCCTTCCCACTTGCCTGTTGTGTTCGACGGATGACTTCTAGAGGATAGGTGAAGATTTGGGAAACAGTGCCCGCGATCGCGCCAATGGCGAGGTGAATTCGTGTTTGATTCGCCTGCAGCGTCGCGGGGGTAGTGTCTTTCGTGCGTGTGCGTTGAGAGTCTCCCATACGAGGAATATCCCTCCCCGATAGGGAACCGTGCCCAACAGCGACACCGTGAAGCCCCGATAGAAATGAAGAAATGGCATGAAACCAGTGACACCGCCGGATGACCGCCCTTCCGCGAGAATGCCACGAACGGCGCTCCACGGAGTAGGACGAGTGGCCGATTGGTTGGTTTCCACGGCTAGTCGAACACGAATGAGCTCGAAAGGATACGTGAGCGGCATAGCCGACAATCCTAGATACAGTGAAGATCTATTGCATCGACCAAAATTAAGCCCTACCGGTGATCGCTCCTGCAGTGAGTCTTCGGAAGGAGGTTTGGTACTCGGGCGTTGGCATGAGCCACTGTATTCGGTAGTTGGCATTTTTCAAAAAAAAGAAGCACATGATCACAGTGCTGACTTTGTCATAGACCGTGTACCCACAGCGCATGAGGATCGCTCTTGCCAGCGTTAACGTATGACCTTGGTATAAACCCCGGAAGCCCTGCGTTTGGGCAATGTATTGTAACGCTTGGGCTGCGCCCCTCCAGGAACCTTAGTCAACCAAATCAGTTACAATTTACCGCAAAAACTGCCTTTACTGACCAGCGAAACGGATAAAATCTGCATTGTGTGTTTGCAGGAGGATTTTGAACTCGGTCCAAGGGTGCGACTGCGGTTTTTGCCTGATTCAAACGCCTTCCTGGTCACTCAGTGAACACATACGCGATACGGACTGAACGAGTACGCACCAGTCCACCGGCAAAGCCTCCTGCTAGAGCCGACCGCACGAGGAACTCAGTTTGGGAGTACCGACGGCCCTCACCGTTCAAGGGCTGCTCTTTGCGCATCCGGCTCTCTGAAAGGGTATTTTATTGCTCGAGTGTCATCCTGAAGGCGTGGGGCTCTGCGCCTAACTTCAACATCAACTCACACATTCCGCTCAAGGTTCAAGGTTCAACTCACGTCCAGAAGTTCCAGACATGAGCGGCCAAGTCTCTGACCCCGGGCCAACGGATACAGTACTCGGTTCCGAACCATATGTCCTGTCGTGAATGCTGATTGCATAATAATCTCAGCCGCACTTACTGCTACGTTGATTGAAATGAATCAACGCCCCACTCAAGCTCAGGAACTTCAGATACGGCGGGCAATTCCTCGGCTCCAAGGGGATGTTCAGGAAATCGAACCAAAATTCAATGAAATTGACCTCTCTCTTGCTATCATTCCACCTGACAAGATGTCACGTCCCGATACCGAGGAGCTGAAGGAGCAACTCGCTCGGCTGAGTGTAGAACTCAGTCGTGCGAAAGAGAGCCTTGAACTTCATAAGAATCTATTTCTTATACTCGACAAGTGCCCACAGAAGTGTTAGATCTCAGCTTCCAGATGTGTCTCCCACAGACCGACTACATCTCCCCCGATTCTTTGACGGCGCCACTCCTGCTGTGCCAGATCTGCCGCGCCTGGAGAAGACTAGCTCTGGCCACACCCCTTCTGTGGTGCTCCTTGTCCATGCGTAGTCACGGCCGCCCTGGTGCATGGAAAGCGTTTCTCGATTCGTGACTAGGCCGATCCGGAAATATGCCGATATCGCTTGCAGTAGCAGTCACGATGAATCAAGTCTTTTTCAACTCGCAGATTATCATATTTCTGGTAAGGGACTCGAAACGCTGGCGCCGCCTGCGGTTGGACGTACCGGGTGAAACTCTGGTTAGGCTACTCAACACCACCACCACGATGCCGCTGTTAGAAACCCTCGAGCTGGGCATCCGGTACCATGGCTGTATTAAACCACATATATTTCTGGCTTCTACCGAAGCACCCCGACTCCGCATTCTGTCTCTAATTGGTGCTTAGACGAGCCCAACATCCTTGCACGTTCCATGGGAGCGTCTTGTCCAGTTCCACTCTCCAAAGCATGCCCTTCATGTGGACCAGTGTGTTGCGGTTCTTGAAAATGCAAGAGTCTCGAGCGCTGTACTATCCAGTTGTCGACGGATGCTGTGGCATAGCAGCACAATTGGGAATCACCTTTACACATGTCACGCCTTCGCGACCTCGTCGTGATAGGGAGTGTGGGCCAAGATGGAACCGCCGTTCTATTCCTGAACAACCTTTGTTACCAGCTCTAGAATCCATCGAACTGTGCATAGTCAGGGTGATCTTGTCTTCCTTTTTGACCCCTCGTTGCCCTTGCGAGACGATCGCAGTGTTCGCTAAGCAGCTTGCGCTGACAGACGGGAGACCTGTTGTCGGGCTGTTCGATGCCGTTGTTGCCATCCCGTCTCTGACGGAGGTGATACTTACCAGCCGAGATGGAGAACTTTGCCCGGTGCCGGATGTTGTCCAAGAAGCCCTGGACATGCGGAAATGAGGTGCATCTTACATTGTATGGATTACCTACATGTGTATTCTATGCATGTAAGATCGATATAACTCTGGGAGGGCCGGATAGGATGATGTTCAACCTAGCTTTCAACTTGGGATAGGATGTGATTAAGTAGCTTCTAGGTTGAAATTCAACGATCGTAGGTTACATTGTATACGCTACTAGGTTGATCAATTTAGGATGATGGTCAACCTAAATAGCGTCCGTTTTATCCTACGGTCCTGTCAGCGATTCCGGTGGATTATCAACCTATGCTAGCACATTTCAAGTGACCCACAGATAACCAACTATTGATTGAATTTCATTCACGCGCTGGTTGTAGCTAATCCAAATGGGTTGTATTGCACATTTGTATACATCAGTAAATCTACGGAATCCTGCCATCTTCAACTCCACGTCCTCCGTGCACGCACGCTTGCTCGGGTCCTCCCCGGGCTCGCGCGCCCCTAGCACGTCCGCGGGCGGCGTGATGGCCTTGTGCGCCTCCAGCGGCATACCGGCCTCGCGAGCCTCAGGCGGTGCAGCGGCGTCCAGCATCTCCACGGGGGCCACATCTCCTGCGCGTCAGGCGTTGCAGCCCCCACCCACGTCGTCCAGAGCTTCCGCCTCCGGCCGCGCATCGGGGGTGCAGATGTCCACGACGCAGGTGGGGCCACGCGCGAGCTGCGACGGGGCGGCGCAGGCGACGCGAACGGGAGGTCGGCGGGACCGCACTCATCAGCGGCGTGCCCGTGCCCACGTGCACGCCGGTACGCACGTCAGGCCCAGGTGTGCGGTCGATGGTGATTGAGGCACTGAAGGGGACTGTCAGAAGGAGAAAGCCAGGCTAACTAAGCACATACCGATGCCAGGTGAGATGAGTCGGAGACGAAAATAGCTACATCAGACATATTAGTGTGTGGAAATGGATGGTAAATGCCACAAGCGGCAGTCAAGTGCGACATAGAACATAAGGAAAAGAAAGCCGGCAGCCTGAGGTCCAGACACAAAGATAGCGAGCCCAAGCCAAAGCGTGCAGTGAGACCCCCAGATAAGACAACAGTGCCTCTAGTAACCACATAGGATGAGAACTATTTGATTTGGTTGGTTGGTAAGACCTGCGACCTGTCTGCGGCAGGATAGAAGAGGGGGACATGGAGGGAGAAGCAGAAAGACGATGGGATGGTTGGTCAAATCACGCCATATGGCGTGATCTGGACATGTGGCATCGGAGTTTGAATGACTTGGGCGAAAGAATTACCAACCCATCACCGGCGCAACACAGCACAAATGCCCTGCAGTGCTGCACACAGTGACTCGATGGATGATGATTTACCATGAGGGACACACCATTGTACTTTCTACACAGTCTTGGATTTAAATCTGGGTTGTGTTGAATTTTCATCCTACGATAGGTTGATATCGGCGTAGGTTGATGTGGCCTCTGGAACAACCCGACTGAATATCAGTTGGTGATAGGATGAGTTTCAAAGGATACTAATCAACCTAAGAGATAGGTTAAAATAAATCAACCTATGATCAGCCGGTGATAGGTTGAAAGTTGTTATTCATCCTAAAGCAGGATGAAAGTCATCCTTCACCAACCCCATAGTGTAAGCAGCTCAATCCAAAACTTTCCCGAGCCACAGTGAGGAAGTAAGTTTAGTAAAATGCAGCGGTTGTTGACGAAACGTGAACATGGCCGGCCACAGATATCGATATTTAGATATCCAGTGTCGGTGGAGGTGCTTCAAGTTCTTGTCAGTCAGTAATGCCTTCTGAATTTCAAGGCGTCTATGGACAGTCCCCGCTTTTTTTTCTTAGGACAGTCGCACGGTGCGGTTGAGATAGAAGTAAGCAGTCTTCTCTCCATCCGCGTACCACAGTGCAATACCAAGTTGGTGGCTGTGAACCTTTGCGAACGTCGGACGTACGGGCCGGCGGAACTCTGCTTTCGTTCTCTTCTCCCTCATCTCTCACCTCCCTAGACTCGCTTTTGACGTTATTTTCTCAAGATAGGTTTTCTGACCTTGTGGATTTGACAACGGAAGCGCCCCGTCAACATCCGGCAGTGCCTCATGTGGCCACTATGTGGCCCAACACCCCTTGCCCTCCCCCACTATCACCTTCCCAAAAAGGGAAGTGCTTACAAATAAGATAAGATAATGCTCGCTCTAAGTAAATACCCCCCACTATGACATCACGTCACTTTCCCAGTACACTGAGATCCGAGTTCAGTACAAGTTCATTCAACTTCATTGTCTATTCAAGTCATTTTTTTAGTTTAATTTCCTGAAAAAAAAAGGGAATGTGTATTACAGTGTTTGCATAAAACCTTGGCCGCACCATTTTTTCCCCAAAATAAAATACCATATGTGGTGTCCGGCCAAGCGTCCGGCACCTTGCTCCACGAGCCAGATCCTGTGCTTCCTTTCCATTTCCCCCCCCCCCAAAAAAAAAGGCACGGCCAAGGTTTCCTGCAAACACTGTAAAGGTCCATTCCAATCATTTCCTTTGTGAATTTAAGTTACAAAGAGCCTTAAGAAGGTCAAGTTGACAATGGGCATGTTCTAAATTAAGTCACAATTTACACATCTGCTGCATTAATTTCAAGCCCAATTTGATGTCATTTCTGCTTAGTAGTCTTATTTATGCAAGCTAGTACAGTAAAGCAGCATTGATGCTACAATAAACCCTCAGATATATATTGGTGCCAGCTGATTTCTGTGGTGGGAGAGGAGAAAGTGGAGGTAATATAGAATAACATCTTGCACATGAGCTAAATCGAAAGGGGGAAACAGAATACAGGATGGTACAAAAGAAAAAAAAACTGAACAACGCCTGGCTCGAACCCGAACAGCAGGCCATACTGACGTAAGCAGACTCATGGTCACTTAACCAATAGAGCATAGTAACCATGCTAACCTTGGACAAACATTACATTATGACACGGTGGTCGACGCACGTGCTGATAAGATATGCCTTTTTAGGCAAGGTGATAGTGGGGGAGGCGTGCGCCAGCTATGTGGCCCTTGACTTCTCTTGAAAGTTGAAGCTTCTTGCTCCATGTGATGGACTCCAGTAATTATAAACTCGCTTGCGTCTTCACCGTCAACCACAGCCGCCATGTCGATGGGATCCCGCATTATCCAGCTCATTTCTTTTTCTGCTCTTGGAGTCATTGGTGTCTTAGGTCAGACATGGTATGTGTCGTGAATGAAGTTGCTGGATAACGGCGCGTCTCCCGTTCATGTTGCGCTCTTGGAATTTCCGGCTTTACTTTGACTGCAACTGACACATTTTGATAGGTGCAACAAAAATTATATGGCGACCGAGCCCATTACGGATCCAGGTGCCCTTAACTTTCAACGTTTCCCTTGAACTCAGATCTGACAGTGGCGCTTTAGGTGGTCGTTTCCCAATCCCGGCGACCTCCTCCTCTCCTCTTCTGGCCCTTCGGTGTGGCCCTGCGATCCGACCGTACTCCAGAAGACGCTACAAATCCGTCGGATATATCCCCCGCCGCCATCCTCGTTGACACCCCCATTACATTCTCCGAATCTCGGGCGCGGCTCCGATAACCCTTGGGCCAGGAATCCTCGATATCACAGTGTCCGTCGATGGCAAGAAACTCACCAGCGGCGCCGTCCCATCAACGCTACCAAACACGCCCTCCCCTTCTCGCTCTCCGCTCTGAAGCCACAGAAAGGCGCCTACACAATCACTTGCTCTGCCACCTTCTCGAGCTCCAAGCAGAAATTCAGCGCCACGGCATTGCTCACGTATCTCCCCGACCCACCAGGGGGCATAGGCTCGGTCACGAAGTTTGATGCTCGCACAGGAGCGTTATTGGCGAGACCCCTGGGTGGCGCCAAAAACGCTGCATTTGAGCGAGTCTTCCCGGTCGGATTTTACACTGGGTTCGGGAATTATTTACAGGCAAATTTCTCCACGGCATTGCCACAATTGAAATCCCAGGGGTGAGCCTTCCACGCTTCATATATATGCTGGCTCTGACTTCATTCATTGTTAGGTTCACAGTTGTACGTGCATTTATTTTTTCTTCTAATGGCAAGGCACCAACAATCCTCTAGGTCCATCCGATACCAGCATTTCCAACATTACGGCCCTGGACGAGGTTCTGGACAAGATGGAAGAGGTCGGGCTGTATCTTATGTACGACATGCGTGGGTACGTCGTCCTCCATACCTCCTTCGAACCCTCTCAGGCTCACCTGCTCCCCAGAACGTACATGAACGACACCTCCGTCACCGACCAAGTCAACCACATCAAGTCGCGGGGCGAACCTGCTGCTCTGGTACACCGCCGACGAGCCCGACGGCACGTCCGATCCGCTCAACGCCACGCTCCACTCTGCGAACCTCATCAACTCGCTCGACGGCGGCGACGGCCGCGGCGGCGCAGGATACCATCCGGTCTCCCTCGTGCTGAATTGCGAGAACTACGAGTTCACTGCGTACGCGAGTGGCGCGGACATGGTGCTGCAGGACACGTACACGATCGGGAATAACCTGTCGTTCTCGACCGTGTGGGGGACACCCTGCACCGACGGTGCGGTTGCAGCCTGTCTCTCTTATCATATGCACTAATTGGCGTGGTGCGAGATAGATTACGGCGACTGTGGGTGCGACAATTGCCACAAGGGCTTTGCGGACATCTCGACGCGAATGGACGAGTTCAAGGAGCGGCTGTTCATCAACGGGTGGGAGCTGACGAAGGCGGTGTGGACGGTGCCGCAGGGCTTTGGAAACGAGTCGTTCGTCATTTTCACCATCCGTCTGTCGCGTTCTTTTCCGCTGACCAGGTCAGGGTAGGTACTGGCCGCGCTACCCCACCGGGCGCGAATGGGTCCTCGAGAGCATCCTTGGGATCAATCATGGCGGCCTCGGTATGTAGCTGAACCCTGGTACGCGCACAAGAGCTCATAAATCCCGGTTGCGTAGGCGTCGTGTCCTGGGATGACCCCACGACAGCCGACATCAAGGCCTCCGCCTCGGCCCTCGCGCATTCGCTCGCGACGATGAAGTCCTTCATCCTCAGCCCCGGCGCCACGATCAAGCAGGTCACCACCGCCAGCGGGATTGACGTCGGGATGTGGACAGTCAACGGCGAGACACTGGTTATCGCGACGAACATGAACTACGCGAACGTCTCGCTCGCGCTGGCGGATCTGGCGTTATCTGGGGGCCGGGCAAGATCACGCAGGTGCTTGACAGTGGCGCTAGTGTCAGTGCTGATGGGCGGGTGTTGAGCTTTGGCTCGGTCGGGTCGGGGGGTTTTGTATTGAGGAAATGAGTGGTCATACGATTGTGTAACTTGTCGGTTGGATGTTGTATGACTAGGATGACGCGATTTTTTTGCGGGTCTTCGAACTCGCACTTAGGTTATGCTTGCTGTGTATGGTTTACAATTGCTCCTGAGCGCGCGACAAGCGCTAGGAAAATCAAATATCGAGGGTCGCAAATGGGTATATGCATCGTTCTTTGTACACTATATCCAGCACTGTGATCAGCTCACGCCTTGCGGATGGCGTTCTGGAGTGTCACGCCGTCATCCTGAGTACGGACAGGTCAGTACAATGAGCTACGCGATGACGGGCGAGCACTAACTTGATCCAATGACTAAGTGAAGCATCCGGCCATGCTCTTTGACTTGGCGAAAGCTGCTTTATCTGCGAGAGGGTATGTACTGAAAACAGTTCAACACGAAGCCGGTGTAGTAACCCGAGAACAGCGCACCATCATACGAAAGTACAGTCTTCTGAGTGGTGTTGTACAAGAACGGCGTATCGCTGCAGTTATCCCAGCCTGCTCGACAATCAATAATCTTTGCTGTGCTCATGAGGGGGGATACACACCCTTCTTGAACCCGCCGCCCTCTCCGTACCTGCAAGGTTTGTCCGTTATTAAGCGCAATGCTCATCAGGGTTGAGAAGGGTCCGTACGTTCCGTCAGCCAGCTTCACCAATGCATCGGAAGCCACCAGGGAGTTGAAGGGGATTGCATGGCCCCACCATTTGGTGAGATTCGCTGTGGCCTCAGTGCTGACTTCGGACGAAGGGTCCGAGTCGATATGCACTGGCATCTTGTTAGCGCCACGAATATCACCACTCGCTGCTCGACAGACACCGCGCCACCATCTGTCACGTTTGCCTCCTTTCCAGCTTCCTCAATCGCTTCCTCGGTCGTCTCGGCCGTCCCCGCAATTACTTCTTCGACGGTCTGTGCGTCAACCTCTACGCTCGCCTCAGGTTCCGCTTCCGCCTGCTGGACTGCTTCTTCCGCTTCACCTACCTCCGCTTCCACCCCCGCGTCCGCAACTGCTTCCGCTTCCGCCACCTCGCCGCTCTCCACAAAGGTCGGCGTCAGCCTCGTCTTCGTCGAATTGAACACATAGCCGTAGAGGGGCAAGCCGAGCAGAAGCTTCGACGCGGGGAACTTGGCCGCCGTCCACTGCTTGAACGCCGCTTGTGCGGTGTACGCCGGCCAACAACGTGCCTCACAGATTCCCAAGCGGTGCGTTGGGACCGGGCTGGGATTGCTCGCCGTCAGCGGTAGGCCTCAAAAATTCAAAAATGCAGGACTCACAGTGCTGGACCAGCCGCCGAAGATATCGTAGTTCATCCTGGATATTCTCGGCACAAGGACAAGATACGATAAATAGATGGAACATACCAGGTAACGTATGACAACTGCGCCGCGTACGCAGACACGTCTGTAAACGGGCTGCCATTTGCGGCGATCCAGGGCAGATCAGTCACGGCCGCAGAGATGATCATGGACGTTCCTTGAGATACATATGAGATGCGCTTAGAGAACGCGAGAGCACGCAAACGGACCCAGCGATGTGCGGAGAACCTTCAGCAGGAAGAGCAGATTCGCTACATCTGCAGAGCCGTATGCATTGCCCGCGCCAGCACCGTTCGGGTATTCCTGCGATATTTTTAGCGTCCTACAAGGATTAACGGGATCGCGAGTTTTACCCAGTCGACATCGATGCCTGGCGAGATAAGAGGTAAGTTCGCGTCCATGGATAGAAGAGACACGGGGGCTCACCGTCCAAGCCGAACTTCGAGACGGCGCTAGACAGCGTCAAGACGAATTTGGTGCGGTTGGTGGAGCTTCCGGCAATCTGGTGGAAAGACGCGCTGCCCAACCAGCCGCCTGCCAAGCGTCAGTCAGGTCACATGCCAGGATGTGAGAGGACGTCAACGAACCGACGGACAATACAACCTTCGCGCCCTTTCCGCTGCGCTTCGCACTCGAAACGAGCCTCTGCTGCATGGCTTGAGTTGCTGAGTCCCAGATCAGTGTGGAAGAGGAGTTGGGGATGGCGAACGCTGGATTGGATCATGGTCAATACTTTGCCTGACGAAGGTGCACGTCAAATAATAACACCAACCGAAAAACAGGATGTCGAATTTGGAGTAGTTAAGCTTCTCTGGCGGGTAGCTATCCGCGCTCCATGCTGCAGGGCATGTACATCAGTGATAGTTTACAGGAATAGTATGCCGCTGCGATGAACGAAATTGCCGCTGCGGTGATCACGCTGAGCTCCTGCGCAGTCTTCCTAGACAGCGTCGACGGCAGCGCGTCTTCGAGGTGGAGCGCGCGGGGCGGCGCCACGATGGTCGGCGCGAGGAATGCCTGCAGTGCGTCGCTGTGGCGGTACTCGGGTACCTTCACGAGGCCGGCGAGATACGCGCCAAGCCCCGCCTTGCGCTCGGCAATCAGCGCATCGTCCGCCCTTGCGGAGGGCACGAACGTCGTGACGAGCAGGCGCTCCGGCGGAAGCACGAGATCGGGCGCCGAGCGTCGCGTGGAGGGTGTGGAACTGCGGGTGGCGTGAGTGAGCGGTTCTTCGTCCGACTTTTTGAACACAGCTGGTGCATGCCTCAGAGTACCGCCTGTGCACGATGTCGACGGCACCGTCGCGGTCGACCGCGAAGGTGTACAGGATGTGAGGGCACGGCGTCGATGCCGTGGTATGGCCTGTAACTGTGATATCAGGGTGCATTCTGGGCGCCAGTCAGACGGTGAAGGAAAGCGGTCGCAGGGGGGACTACGGTGCAGAAAAGGGGAAGCGGTAATTCGAGAAAACGGGGAGGGGACCATGGCTACAGGAAGGCGACATATATTGTGTACCGGGTCACCCGCCATTAATGCAGGCACTGGCCAGGCCGTATAGAAGTTGACAACCACGCAGTAGAAAAAATTAGGAGCTAGGCGCGGATGTGTATAATATAGTGATGCGGGGTCGGGAGACGAGCCCTGTGCGACGCGCCTTGAAGAAAAGCGAATGTCAGGAAGTTGCCAGCCAGCCTCAAGACGGAGAGGTGCCTTGGTCTGTTATCTCGCGCGCAGGGCACCAGGCACGAGTAAGTCCGGAGCTTGCGCGGAGCTCGGCGATATGATGAGGAGGTCCCTAACTTGACTATTCGAAACACCAGGTCAGAGGATGGCTATAGCGTTCCCCTGTGCATTCCAAGCAGCAAAGATTCAGACTCATGCTCCGCGGAAGCGCTTGCATGGTTTGGCGTTGTTCAGTGGCACGGGTGAGCCAGACTCCAGGGATACAGTACACACTGCAGCGAGATGCTAGCGAGACGGAAGCAAAAACGCGATCACATGATAAATGTCAATTGAGCGCCCGCCTACTAGTAGTAGTACATACTCCCGCGTGCTACGACATGCCCTTTTGCGTGTAAAGCTCCAAACGGAACCCACGTGCAAACTCCAAATGGAGCCCCTCCGAAGTCCCTGATTCCAAGTGCAAATTTATTTTTGTATACATAGTCTTATACCTACAGAGGTACATAGTTCCCAGTACACCCAGCAAAAAATGTATCCCTAAAATTCCGTCGCAAGCGTTTTGTGGCACTATTTCATTCCAGCTAAGTACTCGAATTCATTCTTCCACAATAGTTTAACGATACATACAAATCATTTCTGCAACCCCGCATAAATCGCCTCCTCAACCTCGACCCACAACTTCTCATACGTCAGATCAAACACAGCCGTCGGGGCGAGCTGCGTCCCAAACACCACCGCGACCCCCGTGTCCGGATCGACGACGAACGACGTGCACGCCCAGCCCGCCCCTACGTGATCGCACATCGTCAGTAAATCACTAGCATAATGGAATAATGCACCAGAGAAGAACTCACAGGACCCCGACCCGACCCTGCGGCGCCCCGGCAGGTCGACGGTGTCAGCATCAGGCCGCGGCTGAACTGCGCCGAGCCCGCGGGCATGCCGAGCATCGTCGCGAGTGAGTTTGTCGCGGGCGCGTGGAGCGTGGGCTCAACAGCGATGCGACGGACGCCGGCGCCAGGAGGGGGTGCGCTACGGCCGTTCCAGCTGAACACACACACGATGTTGAGCAGGTGTTGTCGTTAAAAGTGCGCAGTATACGTGCCCTTAATCTGCAGCAAGTGGCGCAAGAGCGTAAGGTAGTCCTTGAGGGACCCGTACAGCCCCGCGCCGCCGAAGTGGACGTTCGCTGCGAGGCGCGATCAGCAAAAAAGTCGAGATTGGCTACTCAGCCAACACTCACTCTGTTCGGGTCCTGGGGCATGATCGTGACCTGGTTGTTCCACCGTTCGAGGGTGCCCTCCGAGTTGCGGAATGACAGTGGCAGCAGGCGCTCTTTGAGCGCGGGCGTGAGGTAGAACGACGCGGACGTGATTCCAAGGGGAGTGAAGATGTGGTCTTTGCTGGGGATGATGCACATGTCAGTGTGAAAAGTTACAGAGTAGACGACAGAGAGAGCACGTACAAGTACTGGTCCAAGGATTTGCCAGAGAGCCGCTCGACGATGAACCCCACGCAGTGGGTCGAGAGCCCGTACGCAACTGGACCACACACGTAAATGCGAGAATAACGCGCTCTACAAGCACCCACAGTCCGTCCCCGGCTCGAACTTCAACAGCTGCCCAGGAAGCGCGCCCTGCCAAATAACTCAGAATTCGGTCACACACAAGCAATACAAACAACCAAACCTTGAGCACCTCAAAGAACGTCGCAGAATCCTCGTCCTTGCCGTACCCACGCGCAATCGCCGCGGGGAACGTGCGGGACGGCGCGCATTCGAGGTTATACTCCATCCCGCTCGTATGGTTGAGCAGGTGCCCCAGCGTGATTGCATTCTGCGCGGGCGCAGTCGTCGCGGGCTTGCCCGCCGCGTCGCGGCCCGTCAGAATGACCGGGTCCGCGAGCTCCGGGAGGACCTGCGCGACGGGGGTGCTGAGCGCGATCTTCCCTTGTTCGATGAGCTGCAGCGCTGCGATCTGCGTGCCATAGATTATTTATGCTGACGAGAGCGAACGAGAGTGCATGCACGCACCGTAGTGATCAACTTCGTCATACTGCAAAGCCAATACACCATGTCCCCGTCGATCTCGCCCGCTCGCCGGGTCATCGACGACCCGCGTGCCCGTGTGGTGCACGAACAGCTCGCCGTTAACGTCCGTGACGCCGCAGAAGAGCGCGGGCACCGCTTTGCGCGCGACGGCGCTGTCCTGCGCAAGAAGCCTAAGGTCAACCACCGAATCAGGATTCTGCCACGACGAACGCACGTACCATGAGACCGCGGATGGCCGCGCGCTGCTGCTCGGATAGCGACACCATTATTATGCGTGGGTTTCAAAGTTGAAATCGGACGTCGACGTGGAGGAAAGAAATGATTTCGGATAGATGCTGAAACCGGCACGGAAGTCGAAAGCTGCGGCATCACCGTCATGTTAATGACCGGCGGATTCCCAACCGTTTTGGTCTGCTCGTGGGTAAGACCACAATCATTGGAGAGAAGTCCGCGGACTGCGGACAATTGAGGCCGCTGAACAAGGAGTCTCAACACTTGCTCGACCAGTAATCCCGGCGCGGTTTGGAGCGCGTTCAAAAGGTGTTGTGGCATGGCATTGGCAGTGGTCATGACATTGGTCAAGTGCCACTGCACAATAAAGCAAACATCACGACTGCGCCACCCGAAACAATTGAATTCGGCCAAAAAATTAGTCTCGGCTCCAGAGCTTACGGCCCGGTGGAGCACCAGACCGTCGGAGATTTAAAAAATGATTGTAGAGAATGCAGTTTGTGCAGTGACACCTGCATCGAGTCACACTCACTTTATACTCTTCACCATACCATACCACTGGCCACAAAACATGTTCTAATGTCCTTTTCTGGATCTTGTACTCTATATTCCCCAAAACCGGAATTTTTCTGGCTCTTTTCAAGCTGCTGTGGCTAGGTCAGCACAGGGGCATCAATTCTGCTCATTTGGCAGCAGTGGGCCAAAATCGCTGCAGAAAAGACCTGGAGCACACCTCCAGGTTAGCTTGAATGAGATTTGGAGCATCTCAACGTAATATGGAGCAGGATATCGTGCTCTGGACATGGATTCGAGGATTTGTGACACTTATAGTGTGACTCGATGGGGCCATCAAATTGCCCCAGACGTTCTGGAGTGATCTCTGCACTTCATTTTCAACTCCGCATCGGAATGATCCGATATTTCTATTATTAGATAAATCGTTCCGAGGGAGTCTTATCACTCCAGAACAGATGGGGACGAGACTACAAAAAATCCAATAAATTCGGGTCTGGGATCAAATGTGCGGGATCGAGCGATCAGCGGACATATGAGTCAGTGATATGACTCATATGAGCGAAAGCGGAGCCTGAATTCTTCTCGGCCCGAGCCTCACGAACAACATCTGTAAACAAACCGAACGCGCTCAGCCATGGCCCCTACGACACGACCCAGACCTACAAGGCATCTCTTTCTCGCAACTAATGACTTTTACTCGACTTCTGTCACCCCTGGAGAACGATATCGCTCTGTTTCAGGAAAGAAGATGTCTAGTGGATGGAATAGGCTCTTGCACTGAATATAATGAGTTTGGTGCTAGGCGGGCCAGAGAAATGAGCAGAAAGGCCTACCCGAATGAAGGATGATCCAGGGAACTCGCCACCCTTGGCAATCTTCTGATAGCTGTACAGCTATGTTTTGGCGGGGCACATCTTGGGATCCTGGGGATCCCGAACAGGGCCTATAGATGTAGAGACGCTCTCAGATCCACACTAGTACTCTCGATTCGTGGCATCCACACTCGACCTTGATCTCCTCGTGCACCCCCTTCCATGCTCCGACGCCCCTCCATCTTTCCCATGCTCTTCCTCCAAGCAAGACCGGCGACTGGCCAACGGCGTTTGGGAGTCTCGTACTGAGCCGGCAGCACTCGGGTAAGTGCTCAAGTTTACGCTAGGAAAGCTAGGAATATTCACTGGTATTCATCTCGTTAACGTTGTAGAACTGCGAGCGCGGGTAAATATTCGATTCTGGAACGCGCAGATTTCGGGGCCGACATTGTTTGCGATCGTCCGCGCGCAGCCTGCATCGCCAATGACACGCCCCGTGCGTACCCTTTTCTGATTGCGCGCGCTCGTACCTGACTCCATCCCAAGACCCTCCGCTGTATCTGCATCTACAAGCACGCCAACGTGCCGGGCGCGCCCTTCGCTGCACTCGTCTCCCTGCCCGTAGCCAGCTCCTCGGAGCAAGACGTTGGAGGGCTGGTACGAGATTGGATGTACAGTACGTAGAAGTTGAACTCGGCGCGTTCCCCGCGCGCTCCTCTTCATGCTATCGGCCCCAATATGCACAGTCGCTCGTGCGTTCTCCGCTCTTCCTCCCCTGTCTTCGCATTGACACCCGCCGCGCAGGAACCCCGTCTCGTGCATGTGACAACGCCGGCCAGGAGTGGGGCGCGCGTGGGTATACAACGTGTCTGTTGGGCCCTTGCTCCCTCGAAATCCTGCGCGGAGCAGGTCTCACATTCCGCAGTACACACTCGCATCATTTGGACATGCAGGAAGCCCTTTTAACAAAGACTCAGCGCCGCGTGGGCAAGATTTGACTGCGTGACAGCGCGCACCCGTACATGTGTCTGCACAACTAGTTTGCCCGGGGGAAGGAGGGGAGGAAGATAGCTGGAGATTTACGTGCTGGACTTCGATGCCTGTTCTGGAGGTCAGCAGCCACATCGCGGATCGGCGTCTCGACGCGGTCAACTGCCTTCTCATCGTGCGTTCCTTCGTCTCCCTGCCCTCGGCCGAATCTCACATTGCACGCAGGACAACGCACCACGACCTGCGCGAACGTACCACGGGTCGTTCTCGCGGAGTGCGCCTCGTCCTGCGGACCCACGCCCGCAAACGCCTCGTCCACCTCAGAGACTCGACCGTCGTACATGGCCCGCCGTGACTCGTTCGCTGGGGTGGATGGAGAAGAGCGAGATGGTCGGAGACGTGTCTCGTGCCTCCCGCGCTTCCCCAGTGTCGTCGAGCGCGACAGGCTCGCACCCTGCATGCCTTTCATCATTCATACACGGGGCTCCTTCGTCTGCCTTCAGCCGAATTCGAACTCGGTCGAAGAACTCGAAGATTATCAACCGCGACTGATGCTTGTCCATGTTTTCAGACCTTGGGATGCCGGTTTGTTTAAAGACCGTTTCAACGATGGTGTCCTCTTCCAGGGCCACCTCCACCATCCGAACGTTTCAATTAACGGTTCCTATTCAAAACCTCGTTCGTTTTACAGCGGATCAATCCTCAGTGAGACACGCAAAGCACCGAAGCGATTGCTATCATAGAAGTCCAGAGGGGCCAGCGCCGACTTTTCGCAGTGCACTGCCCTGCTTGAACCATAAGATGAAAAAGGAACGATTCAGCATCTACTTCGCGCCTGAGCCGGCGGGCCGAATCAGCTTAGAACATCCGTCGAGGACAACTACAATAGGCCACCTCCAGCTCATGATGCACTTCTGACGGTCGAGTCCGCGGGTCGTACCAATATACCAAACATAACGGGCTCCGGCCAGGGGATCGGATTTTGAATCATCGTAATTAGCACTATTGAACGACATGATACGCAGTCTGAGCATACGGACTACATACCCTCATCGGAATCGGGGAAACTAGGGTCGTAGTCGTAATTCCACACGATGAGGGGCAGGTTTTGCCTAGCCCAGTCGTGGATGCCGGGGTAGTCATCAGCTTTGGAACGTGTCAAAGAATCGCTTCGCGTCCACGATTGCGAGACGTTCCGGCGACGGAGGTGGTATAACGTGCTCTGCGGCGTAGAGATCGATCATGACGACCGCTCGTGAACCGGGTGAGCCGGTGAGGCTGAAGTTGGCACCACGAATATCGCGGAGGGTCCAGCCACTGAGCGCCAAGTCTCTCACTGCGTCCAAACCGAGAGTGCACTAATTTGGCTCAAGTCGGCCGAAAAGAGTAACGGATTTCACAAAGTCATGGACAGCAGGCGTCGACTTGGATTTTGAGACGTCGTGGATCGTGGGGCCGGGGATAAATTCGAGGACGAGGACCCATGCGGTCTCCCGAGACGGAGTGATAATCTGAACGGTCCAATGATCAGGACACAAATGAAAACCGTATAGGCCTGCTCACATCGAAAAGACCAAAGAAATAGGGGATGGACAGGCCCTGTCGATGCGCGAGCTTTTGATACACCCAGGCCTCATTGTGCGCGAGATCCAGAGGGTCGTAGTAAGCCTCACGCCAGTGCGAGTTGAAAGGATCTGGGAGCAGGCAGAGGGAGGGCTGAATTATCTTCATGACAAGACATGTTTCTGGGACGCCGATGACTGTGGCCGTCCACACTTGGGAAAACCCGTCTAAACCCGATTGCAGTACGGTATTGAGCTGCAGCGCAACTGTGGCGGATTGAGAGCAGTCGGTCGTGAATGTCGTCGGCAGTTGACGTGCTCCTGGATGCGGGTTTTGAGGACGGATTTGCAAGTCTAGCATGAACTGCATGCCCGGCTCCAGTGGCGCGGATATGGCCAGATTACGCAGCGAAATGAGACGATTGTAGAGGGGGACAATGGCGGCATCGGAAGGTTTCTTGCGGAATTTATATTTATAGGGCGAAAGCTCCTCAGGCGCACTCGTGCAAACTCCGAATGGAGCCCCTCCACTCAAAGTCCCTGATTCCAAGTGCAAATTTATTTTGTATAGTCTTACACCTACAGAGGTAGTTCCCAGTAGTTCTGACACACCCAGCAAAAAAAAAATCCCTAAAATTCCGTCAGAAGCGTTTTGTAGCACTATTTCATTCCAGTTAAGTACTCGAATTCATTCTTCCACCATAGTTTAACGATACATACAAATCATTTCTGCAACCCCGCATAAATCGCCTCCTCAACCTCGACCCATAACTTCTCATACGTCATATCAAACCCAGCCGCCGGGAGGAGCTGCGTCCCAAACACCACCGCGACCCCCGTGTCCGGATCGACGACGTACGACGTGCACGCCCAGCCCGCCCCTGCGTGATCGCACATCGTCAGTAAATCACTAGCATGATGGAATAATGCACCAGAGAAGAACTCACAGGCCCCCGACCCGACGCTGCGGCGCCCCGGCGGGGCGACGGTGTTCAGCATCAGGCTGAGGCTGAACTGCGCCGAGCCCGCGGGCAGGCCGAGCATCGTCGCGAGCGAGTTTGTCGCGGGCGCGGGGAGCGTGGGCTCAAACAGCGATGCGACGGACGCCGGCGCCAGGAGGGGGTGCGCTACGGCCGTTCCAGCTGAACACACACACGATGTTGAGCGGGCGTTGTCGTTAAAAGCGCGCAGTATACGTGCCCTTAATCTGCAGCAAGTGGCGCAAGAGCGTGAGGTAGTCCTTGAGGGACCCGTACAGCCCCACACCGCCGAAGTGGACGTTCGCTGCGAGGCGCGGTCAGCGAAAAAGTCGAGATTGGCTACTTAGCCGACACTCACTCTGTTCCGGGTCCTGGGGCATGATCGTGAGCTGGTTGTTCCACCGTTCGAGGGTGCCCTCCGAATTGCGGAATGACAATGGCAGCAGGCGCTCTTTGAGCGCGGGCGTGAGGTAGAACGACGCGGACGTGATTCCAAGGGGAGTGAAGATGTGGTCTTTGCTGGGGATGATGCACATGTCAGTGTTGAAATTTTACGGAGTAGACGACAGAGAGAGAGCACGTACAAGTACTGGTCCAAGGATTTGCCAGAGAGCCGCTCGACGATGAACCCCACGCAGTCGGTCGAGAGTCCGTACGCAACTGGAGCACCCACGTAAATGCGAGAATAACGCGCTCTACAGGCACGTACAGTCCGTCCCTGGCTCGAACTTCAACAGGAGCCCGGGAAGCTCGCCCTACCCAAAAATCTCAGAACCATCGCCCACAGACAACACATCGGACAGCCAAACCTTGAGCACCTCAAAAAACGTCGCGGAATCCTCGTCCTTGGCGTACCCACGATCAGTCGCCGAGCCAGACAGCGTGCCCTCGAGGTGGTACTCCATCCCGCTCGTATGGTTGAGCAGGTGCCCCAGCGTGATCGCATTCCGCGCGGGCGCAGTCGTCGCGGGCTTGCCCGCCGCGTCGCGCCCCGTCAGGATGACCGGGTCCGCGAGCTCCGGGAGGACCTGCGCGGCGGGCGTGCTGAGCGCGATCTTCCCCTGCTCGACGAGCTGCAGCGCCGCGATCTACGGACCATAGATTATTATATTGACGAGAGCGAGCGAACGAGAGTGTATTGTATGTGCGCACCGTAGTGATCAACTTCGTCATACTGCAGAGCCAATACACCATGTCCCCGTCGATCGCGCTGCTCGCCGGGTCGTCGAAGACGCGCGTGCCCGTGTGGTGCACGAACAGCTCGCCGTTAACGTCCGTGACGCCGCAGAAGAGCGCGGGCACCGCTTTGCGCGCGACGGCGCTGTCCTGCGCAAGAAGCCCAAGGTCAACCACCGAATCAGGATTCTGCAACGGCGAGCGCACGTACCATGATACCGCGGAGGGCCGCGCGCTGCTGCTCAGATAGCGACACCATTATTGTGCGTGGGTTTCAAAGTTGAAAGCGGACGTGAAGAGTCCGCTGCAGTGCAGTGACTTCAGGTTGGATCCGCAAGTGTCGCTTCCGAGTCGTTCACCGAATGACTCGAGATATCCAAATGCCGGCGCCATTTGTGCGGTTGTTGCAGCTGACTAGGCCTGGGTAAACCACGGCGGCCCGTCGCCTCCAACTTCGTAATGTCGACTGCTAGTTTCCTGGCATTCCATTTGTGGCACCGACGAGATTAGAAAGGCTCGAACGCAGTCGTTCACCGAACAGCTCGGGATACATTGGTAAACCACAACGTGGCGGCCCAAGCTACCCGCCAACTTCGTAATGTCGCGGAAGTCACTCCTGGCAGGCGTTTCTGGGAGGGATTCTTGACTCGCGGCCTGCCCAGGGTTGGTCTGGACTGCAAGTGGCTCGAGGTGCAAATCGAAGCTCCACCGTCGCGTCCATTGGTGCGCAAGCTTCGAACTGAAGCCGTGACTGGGAAAGAAAGCAAGACGCGATCACGCACACCAGACGGTATGTGGTGGACACTGGACGCGAGATCCATTGGTAGTGGTCGAACGGACGCATGATCAAAGTATGCTCAAGAGTCTCCGAGTCGGGGTCGAGGCAAGAGTCGCGTGCGGATCACCCCGCACCCAAAGCGTGAAATCGCATCCGCTCAACTTACACGGCGGCGCCCTCCTCGCTTCCTCCATCACACTCAGCACTCAGCGCTCAGCGCTCAACACCGGGCGTCCAGTCTGGTATACCATAGCATAATCAGCACAACAACAACAACGACGTGTACAAGTACGACAGCAAGAAGCAAGCAGGCTTGAAGCAGCAGCAGCGCAGAGCCATCCAACAGCAAAGCACAGAAAAGGCGTGGGGTGGGTATATGTACGTGTAGGCGGGATATCGATATAGTCTATAGTCATCATCCATGTCCGCGGTGCGCGTATGCGGGTCTAAAGGCGCCAGCCGTCCCTGCGCGTCGCAGAACGCACACAGTAGACGCCTAGAGCACGGCGAGCGCGCCGAGCAGCACAAGCGGTATCAGGGTGAGCACGGGGCCCGCGAGGTCGGCGCGCACGGCGCTGTTGTCCGAGCCGCTGCCTGACCCCGAGTCTGAGCCTGAGCCGGATCCGGATCCGGAGCCCGTCGCAATGGGCCCCGCGGAGGAGGTGGCGCCGGTGCCATTGAGGCGGATAGCGTTGCGCTGAGGGCGGGAGGGCGGGCGTTGTATTGGGTATATTTTAAAAAAGGACGGAGGGTACGCACAACGAACGCATCGTACGGCTGCCAGGTCGCGCTGACGTTCCCGGCGTTGATGACGCCGACGCCGCCGATGCCGCAGGTGTTCTGGTCGTAGAACCAGAGGGTCGAGTTGACGATGTCGGGGTTCATGATGATCTGGGTGCGTTAGTTCAGTTGTATCAAGTATCTGAGCGGACGCACGATGTACTGGGTGACGGCGGTGCCGTTTCCCGCGTTGCGGAGGTCGGTGTTGAAGCCGTTGATGGTTGTGTTCGTCTGGTGGGCGGGGATGCACGGGGACGTGAAGGTGGACTGGGTCGCGCTGTGGTTGCCCTGCGTGACTGGGGTGGGTCAACAAAACAAGAACACAAAACACGGCGCGCAGACAGGGAACGGACAGTTGAACATGACGGTCTCGCCGAGGGAGGCGTTCACGACGGACTGGAGGGGCAGTCAGCGCGGGCGATAAGGGCTATTTAGGGGGGCGACGGACGGGGGTGAAGACGGCGGAGCCATTGGTGGCGGACTTGTTGTTCGCGACGGTGATAACGTGGGTGATGAGGGCGGCGGGGGCCGAGGCGGACGAGGACTGGGCGGCCGCGCAGCTCGCGAGGGCCGTCAGCTGTGAAGGCGATAAGCAACCTGGGGTTGTGTTGGGCAGATTTGCTCACGGCGGCGACGAGGAGGGCTGAGCGCATGCTGGCTGGGGTTGGTTAACGAGCGGTGGGTAAAAGAAGAACATGGACGAGGCGATAAAACGGCGAGGACAGGCTGCTTGTCGTATTTTTGCTCATTGCACGCCTGTGTTGATACATCCGAATGACGTCATACGCGACAAAATTAACTGTCCCACGGTCATAGATTCCGGCATATTCCGGCATGTAATCCGGGCACCGTGTGAGCCTGCCACCCAATCAGTCAATCCCTTGTCCATATCCGAACAAAGCCAACAAAGTATCCACACCCGACTTGCAAAGTGCACCTTATCTAATTTTATAGGTCTCCCCCCGCCGTCGCGACGCCTTGCTAACTAATAGCAACCTTGTTCTGCCATGTGCTTATAAGAGCGCACAAAGCCGCGTATGCAGGCAAGTACGCAGCTCAGCCGCAACAGCCCTTTCTATCCCCCCTTTCTCTGCTTCCCTTTATCCGCTCAAACCTCCCTTTCGCTGGCCGAATCCAATCACCTTTGCGGTCCCACGCTTATAACCACCTCCCTCCACCAGCGCTCTCGTTGCTGCTGCCCCCACCAACACTGCCCGCGCCAAGAGGAGATAGGAGTACTAGTTGTTGACAGGATGCGTCCGACCCGCGCCCCGCTCTGTCCGTCCTTTGCTCTCTTCCGCGTTGTTAAGAGATGCTGACTGTTGATTTGTGCGATAGTCGCCCTAGTCTTGCTCCTCCTCTCATCCGCGCGCGCCGCACCCGTGCCCGTTCCCGACGCGTCCGTTCCCAACGTCGTCCCCGTCTCCGACGCCGCACCCGTACGCGCCTCCCCTACTGTCCCCGTTCCGCCTCTGACTGCTGCGCATATAGATGGAGGTTCAGCCGCAGATGCAGACACTCGAGCACGGTGCCCGCTGGGTGGCCGTCACCGTCGCCCCCCGCGGATGTCGGTTGTACTTCTGCCTCTAGCTTCCGCCGCAGTATCAAGACAGCACCAACACAAGGTAACACGTCCCACATTCACATCCCACCGTCAAGACACCCACCGACTCGGAGGTAACGAAACATTTCACGACATGTGCGTATCCCGTGCCTTCTCTTGTTTTCTCGGGCCTGACGCGCGGGGCAGACACACGCACACTGTATCCATAGTAGTAGCAGTAGTACCATTAGCCTGCTAGACGCAGGCCTCCGATCCTTTCTTTCTCATTTTCTTTCTCTCTCATCTGTTCTCGCTCCGTTTCTTTCTACGTGTATTTCTAGACCTGGGCAGTACGTACTGTGTATCGTACCGCACGCATCTACTGTAGCGTACCCACGTCCTCTCGAATCCGACCACACTGCTGGTACCGGATGTCGAATATTGAACAACCCCTGAATGAGCTTCACGTGACCGCGTTTTGCTTCCGAACCACGACCGTTATGGACCCACAATCGCTCTCAGTCAACTCGAGCACTTACCAACTGGTTTAATACAATTCCGGCTACGACAATAACGCGATCCACACGGGGGTTTCGAAGCAGTCATCCACGGAGTCAGGGAACCAAGTCCTGCTGGCCACCTCCACCTGAACCCCCCAATGCTAGTGCAGAGGGTTTCGCGAGGCCTATTTGCGGGGCTTTCCATCTCGAAGATGAATTTGGGGTTCTTCAGCTCGAAAATTATGTGGTTTTCGAGCTCGAGAATGATCTCGGCCGCGTCGACACGCTGGACAACTGCTCGGAGCCCTCCATTTTCGCTACCCACTAATTCAGACACTGCTTCTACACGTGAATTCGAGAGCTACAGGAGTGGCGCTTGGCTTTACAACGATACATTACGCAAGTGAAAAATATATTCATGTCTGTGTGCATTCAACTGACCAGACGGCGCGCGCAGAGCGTAGCAACCGAGTCGTCAAGTTCGACGTCGCAGCACTTATAGCGGTGGCGGTCCAGGCCGCGGGCGCGTCCTCTTGCACAAGTTTCAAGTTTCTTGCGGACGGTACGACATCCGCAAGACGCAACGTCCCTTCGCGCAGCTTACCTCCACGAAGGTACGTTCAACCGCCTCTTCGACATCCATCTCGACAACGGCGTCGAAGTGGTCGCGAAACTGCCGTTTATCGTCGCAGGACCGGCGCATCTGACGACCGCCAGCGAAGTTGCTACCATGATGTTCGCGCGCGACGTCTTGGCGCTTCCTGTGCCGCGCGTACACACGTGGTGCTCGCGCGCGGAGGAGAGCGCAGTTGGCTGGGAGTATATCATCATGGAGAAGGTTCCGGGAGCGCAGCTCGTGGACCGCTGGACGAGCATCCGAGGAAAAGCCGTCCGGTCCCTCATGGACGATCTCGTCGCCGCGGAGCAGAAAATGACCGACACGACGTTTGGCATGCTCGGGAGTCTGTATCTTGCGGAGGATCTTCCGGACGGTGTTGGATCCCCTGCGCTCCGCTTCGCTGCGTCTGACAAGACGATGCCGCGGCAGTACAAGATCGGGCCGAGCGTGGATCGGCGGTTCTGGCGCGGCGCACGGGCACACATGGACATCGACCGCGGCCCATGTGGGTGGAGCGTATTGCTTTATGGTGGCAAGTAAGTAGCTCAAACGATAATTATTGCAGGGTCCAGCTATGCCGCATATGCACGCGCGATCGCCAACTGCGAAATCGCGTGGCTGCAGGCGCACGCGCGTCCGCACGCGCCGACGAGTCCCTTGTACCGATCCCCGACAGAGAACGACCCGCACGCACACATCGCGCTGCTCCAAGACTATCTCGCCGTCATCGGCCATTTCATTCCGCCGCGGAAGCTGCGCGCGTTTACGCTGTGGCATCCTGACCTGCACGCGTCGAACATTATCGTCACGCCGCCGCCCGCGGAGCTCCCGCGGATCGAGGCGATCATCGACTGGCAGACCGCCCGCATCGAGCCCCTGCTCCAAGCTGGGACTATTCCTAACTTTATCGAATATGAGGACGGGGAATACGTCCCGGCTCCGCCACCGGGCTTGACGCCCACTACACCTCGGCTTCCGTCCAACTTCGATACGCTCGATGCGGCCGCACAACGTCTCGCCGAGGCCGAGCTGCGCGAGGCTGGAAGGTATAAACTTTTCACCGTCCTCACGGAACAGGAGAACCCGTCGCTGCACACGTACCGCACATTCGACGACAAGAACTACTATACATGGCAGCTTTACTGGGCCTCGCGCACATGGGACGAGGGGACTGCGTTGCTGGAGAAGTGGATCATAGAGGTATGCGACGAATGGGAGGACTTACTTGGCACGGAGACGCCTTGTCCGATTTCGATCTCGGACAAAAGGCGAGCAGAGCACGTGGAGGCGATGCGCCGATTTGTGCAGGAGCGGGAAATTGAGCGGTTGATCAGTGAGATTGGGGTACAGGAGGAGGGATGGGTGACAATGGAGAAGCTGGATGACGCGATACGCCGAAATGAAGAGGTGCAAAAAAAATTCATCTCGGGGTTGAAGAAATACGATTGGGAAAGAGTCCGCCGGTGTTGGCCATTTCAGGTGCGTTTTTCGACGTCGACTTGGCTGGGGGCTAACAATGCCCATACCTTTTTAAAAAAAATAGGATGGAGCTCTTTCCCTCACAGCGGAGGCGTGCCGATGATTAGCAGATCAAAAGTAGCACTGTGTCGTTGAACAAAGTTTGAACCGGTTCTGCCACCCAACTTCAAGTTCTGGTTAGAACTTATAGCAACAGACCGACTAGCACATGCATACTCCAGAACTATAGATTGCGGAAGGATACATACATCGCGGCCGTGAAGGTCGTTACAGACATGCCAGTGTATGAGATTAGGTATATGCAATTGTCCGTTAATTCGGATGTCAGCATTTGTGCTATGACTATCACTTGCCCAGCGCCGCGCGGATTGCGTTCTGCAGCGTCACGCCATCGTCCTGTGTGTGCGCGGGTCAGTGTGATGATTTAAAACAAAACAACTAGGAAAAAGCAGACCTGGTCCGAGGGCCACGTGAAGCAGCTTGGACTTGGCGAACGCGGCCTTGTCCATCAGCGAGTACGTGCCATCGTACGACACGACGGTCGATTGCGCCTTGTTGTACAAGAACGGCGCGTCGCTGCAGTTGCCCCACCCTGCCGCTGGCAGTCAGCGCGCTGCGTATCGTAGTAATGCCAAGGAGAGAGACGCACCCATCGTGAACCTTACGCCCACGCCGTACGTCCCGTCCGATTGCTTCACCAGCGCGCCGGCGCGACGATCGAGCTGAACGGCATCTGTTGCCCCCACCAGCTCTGGAGGTTCGCCGTCGCCACCACCTACACGCCCGCTGGCGCTGGCGCCAGCGCGTGCGCAGGGTACTTGTTTGCGCCGCGCACTGGCCCGTCCACCACCGGCCGCGTCGGGGTCCGTGAAGCTCCCCGCGAGCAGCGTCTTGGTTGAGTCGAGCACGTACCCGTAGAGCGGCAGGCCGAGCAGCAGCTTCGCGACGGGGAACTTCGCCGTGCGCGAACGCGGCCTCGGCGCTGTACGCGGGCTGTGAGGATGTCCCGCACGAGTTCCCGAGCGGTGCGTTGGGCCCAGGCTGGCGGAGTCGGTGTTAGTGAATGGGCGCGGGGTGCGGGGAGGAACGACGTACAGCGTTCGACCAGTCACCGAAAATGCCGTAATTCATCCTGCGGGCGGCGTGTTAGGGTCTGCGCAGAATGGGGGCGGAGAGGACGCACATTTCGAGTAGGTCATCTACGCTGCGTACGCGGACACGTCCGTGAGCGGGCTACCGTTGGAACCGAGGTTGGTCACGGCGCCGGATATGATCTTCGAAGATCCTGGAGCCGTGGGTTGGATGAGACGGGTGCGTACAGGGGACAAACGCACCTAGCGCAGCGCGGAGCGACGTGAGCAGGGTGAGCAGGTTTGCTGCGTCCGCGGAGCCGTATGCATTCCCTGCCGGGGCCTGCCCCGGGGTTGGAGTCTGAATATAGAGTACTTTTGCAGAGCATGGATCTTACTGATGTCCGAGTCAATGTCTGTGAGTGGAATTCAAAGACATACACTGAATGGCTTGCCGTCTACATAAGCTGTAGGTTGAGACGGCACTGAACAGGGCCGCCACAAACGTAGCGCCATTCGCGGCGGTACTCGCCACTTGGGATCCAGACAAGTCCAAGAAGGCATGTACTGTAAGTACTTGTACTGAGGCAACCGGCCAACCCAGCGTGACTCGGACATCGACAACGGGTTTAACCTACCCAATTTTCCCCGTGACTTTTGAAATTTCGGCAACCAAAAAAAATGAACTTAGCCTTAATTCTTGCTGGAAATGTGATTTCAAGCTCTTCCTCAGGGCAGAATCAATGGAAGAAGTGGTTTGGAGATTTTTGGGGGGTTTTTGAGTGGGCTTTTGGGCAAGATTTTTTTTTCCCTGGATGTCACAGTCTCGAGCGACGACCCCCATCGTGACCGTGACGGTTGCAAGTACTTACTAATACTTACGTACAGTACTACAATGACGTACGTGATGTACTTTGTTGACGGATATTACCGTATCGGACTTTGAATTCACTTGAGTTGAATGTTCAAGTTGTCCAACGAAGTTGGATATTATTCCAATTCGCCGCAACGGCGCAACCTCTCGAAGAATTAATCCGAAAGAATCTAGGAATTCGATGGCCACTTCTCCTCGCTCCCAGTGTGTTTTTCTGCGGTCTCCTAAGGTCCCCTCCATCAAGTCTTTGAGCTTCTAGTCAATCTGCTTCCGATGTGATCCACTTTTCTTGGGTCTCTTTGGACACGCGATACAAGAATGAAATCTTGTCAATCCTGAGAAACGGACGACCGTTGGCGTGATGTCGTTGAGAGGAACTTCCAGACGATCATCATCGTTGCACGCATCCATGGTCCGTGGGTAGTCTAGTTGAGCCGCTTAACGTCGAACGTTCAAGTAATCGGGTTGTGAGTTACCGCCTGAGCCAATCGCTATGCGATCCGCAGCTTCTCTGGACTCCTTCGTTGCCTGTGTCGCTCTTTTCATATTTTCAGCTCTGGCAGCGACTAGTACTGGTGAAGGTAGCGGCATTCACGTCGAGTGTGTTGGGATACTGCATATCTTCGACTGCTTCTCACGACGACGACAGTGCCCATGCTGTTACCTGCCAAGATTTCAGTATCTCATGGCAGGGAGGAATTGGTGAGGGAGTCCCCTTTCTTTAGCAGTAGAGTCCGCTCATCACCCGCGCAAAGCACCATATCATCTGGTTTGTTCACTTTCATGACATTGACTCCTCTGTGAACCAAACGGCCGTGCTGGTCCGATTACTTTAGACGTGAGTGGATACAGCCTGGCTGACGTGTCTTCTCATCGTCCTGCAGACTACAGGATACCTCTGCTCCGGAACCTCCTCTTGAATCGATCACTCAAACCGATACTTCGTTGGTCTGGACCCCTAATGTTCCAGCTGGTAAGCCCCCTAAGCCCTAAAAGCCTAATCATGTACCTATTTTCCAACTGGCACTTCCAGGTACATTTGTTGGGCTACAAATAAATGACAGCGGCGGTACTCTCGCCCAGAGTAGTACCTTCGTCGTTCAGAAGGGGAGTAAGTGCTTGTTCCATGATTCAGGAGGGCTACTGTGTAATCTTGTGTGCAGCCGATACAAGCTGCGTAGTTCAGACCAACTCTACCTCAAGTTCGACTTCCGGGGCTACCAGTTCCATTCATGCCATGACATCCCTTTCTGCTGGAGAGTCGTCTGTTGCTTCTCCTTCCATTTCTGCTTCAGGCTCGTCAACGAATACATCCCCGTCGGTAATATCCTGCCCTTCTTGACATGACGTTGACGGGTTGAACAGTGGAACACTGTCAGCATCCAGCTCATCGACAAACGCATTTCCCTCGATACCCGCGGAAAAGTACCATATATTTTGCTCTATATCCCTAACGTTGACTAGTTGGACAGCGTCACACAGTCAGCATCGAGGTCATCCGGAGGGACCAAGGTCCCTATTGCAGCCATTGTTGGGCCTATATTGGTATTGCTCGCGCTGGGCCTTGCCGTAATCCTCTTGCTTTGGCGGAGAAGACGACATTCAGGAAACCCTTTCGATGGTTTGTTTTCTCTATATTTCCGCTCGATGACCCTTCCATCCCGTTCCTTTTAGATCCCGAGAATTCATCTAGTCTCCCGGATCTTCCACCTATATCATTGAATATCGATCCCTTCGACTCAACGACCACACAACCCGCAAATCCACCCCTACTATACCCATCAGAGAAATCGTTCCCCAGCGCCCCTGTCCAGCCCCAGGTGTCGCCCGAGCAGTTGCAAAACGCGATCGGCCGCATTCAGGAGATGTACGGGATCATTCAGCAGATGCAAAACTCATCGTCGGTTAGCGGGGACGATGTGCGTATTGCCGAGTTACAACGGCATATCGAGGAGCTCATGGCAATGGCAGAGAACGCTGTTCTGGGTGGGGCACCGCCTCCCGCCTACAACTCTGAGCGGGGCTCAACGTCTTATAATTGACTGGGAATGTATTTTTCCAAGCCCTGGTTACTTAAGCCATTGTAAGCGCCTGGACGAGAGAACGTAAGAATATTGCTGTAGGCACAGTTAGCACGCTTGAACGTCGTGTCGATGGTAGTGGATAATGCTGTGAACTGAGTCAAGCTGTATACTTGGTAGCGCCGGCACCGTAACCGTTCGTTTTGTTTGGATGTGTTAAGCGTGTTCCTCTTCTGTCTGTGTCTTACACACAGGACACACATTCTGCCGGATCGCTACCCCCAGCGTCCGCCGCAAGAACCGTCTAGACTTCATCGTCTTTTCCAGCTGCTTTCTAGCCTGCTGGCAGGTCTCTTTTGACGACCACCACACGCGCAGAAAATCACCCCACTCATCAATCTACTTTTTATCTCTTTGAACATTCGTCTGTACTTTTTTTCCACCGAGTTTTCCGTCTGACCTCTGCATGTATAGAATGAGCAAATCCTCGACTGCCACATTACCAAAGATTCCGACCCAGCTTCCGCAAAAGTCAGCTTGGGCAAAGGGCCCGCCCCAGAATACCTCAGCTCCATCTCCCCGGTCTCAGTCTCCGGCTCCCACAAATGCGCCCCCTCTCACCCATTCCCGGCGTCCTAGCGCTCTCGGCCAGGGCGTCCCCATAAAGGATGGTGTGAGCGTCCCGCGCAACAACGTTGGAGCAGTAAAACAAGGTGCGTGAGCTGGCGTTTCAGCTTTTAACATTCCTCCTCACTCGTTCTCCAAGGCTCGGCTGTGACATTTGGCTCTATAGATGACGTCTCTGCCCCCATCTCATCGTCACCAGCCGCAACACCTGCTATCAAGTCAGAAGGCGTCAAGTCATTTGGCTCGGTACCAGCGACGATTGGTCATGTAAATGGCAAGCCATCCATTTCCAAGCCAATAACGGCCTCGACATCTTCGACACCCTCCACCCCGCCGGCTTCCACCCCTTCCACCCCGGCCAAATCAACTCTTAAAATGGACGTACGAATGTTCTTCCAGACTGCTTCCTCACCAGCCCCTCCTCCCAGCCCGAAACCTCCTCGCCCTCCGTACGACCGTCCAATCTCCCTCAGCAATCCCAGCAGCAGAATCCATCGCAACCTCCATCACAACCGTCTCAACTGAGTGCACATCCATATACCCCGTTTGTCCCGCAAGGTGGCATGCGTCCACCTCAGCAACAAAATTCAGGGACTTCCGGTTCCGGCGGTCCACGGTCCCCGGTGTATCCTCGTCAACAAATGGCGAATGGCAACGGTCCTCGTCCTCCCAATGGTCCCAATGGACCAGGCGGCCCCCCTCAGATGTCGAGCGGCCTTGGGAGCCCACGGCTATCGCAGCATCAGCACCCTGGGCAGCCTCAGATGCCACCGCCTCAAATGCAGCCTCAGATGCAGCCTCAGATGCAGCCGCCGATGTGGCAGGGTCACTTCTACGTGCGTTTTCCGAGGATATCATTTCTTTCCAATAACTAACATGTTCCAGTACCCGGCGGAGCAGCAGCAATATATGGGCTATCAGGGAGGGTGGTACGGGATGCCTCCACAACAACATCAAATGCCTCCACAGCACCAGCAGCAACAGATGTCGCACCATCCCTCTCCACCTGTTCCGCAACAACACTCGGGCATGCCTATGTCTCCTCGAAACCATCCGATCCCTCTCCATAGTGGTCCTGGTACACCTACTCCATCCCATGCCGTTCCTTCAACGCATCACGTCCCTCCTCCGCTCCAACATCATTCGTCGTCGTCCAACAGTGTCGGCGGGCTCTCCTCTCCCCCGCCTACTCCATCGTCTGCCCGACTCAACACCAACGCCAACACATTCGTTCCCGCAGGCGCCCCCTCACGACCCAAGAGCAAGGTTGTGCTGAAGAACGCCGACGGCACGGAAATAAAGTTGGAGAGCTTGAAGCAGCAAACCCAGAGCCCGTTGCCCGCGCCTTCGCCTGCCTTGTCGTCCGTCGCGTCACCACCGCCTTCCGCACCCGCTCTCAGCGGTAGTCCCGGCCACAACAACCGGAAATCGGTGCAGATCCGGATGGAGAGCGAGGAGGCTAAGAAGAAGCGGATTGCTGAGGAGGAGGAGAAAGAAAAAGAGAAGGCAAGAGTCAAGGCTGAGGCGGAGGAGAAGGCGCGCAAGGAGAATGAGGAGAAGGAGAAGGAGCGATTGAGGAAGGAGGAGGAGGAGAAGGAGAAGCTGCGCAAGGCAGAGGAGGAGAAGAAGCGGAAGGAGGAGGAGGAGAAGGAGAGAATACGGCTAGAGGAGCAGAAGAAGGAGGAGGAAGCAGAGGCCAAGGAACGGTTACGCCTGGAAGAGGAGCAGAAGAAGGAGGAGGAGGAGGAGCGCCTACGCAAGGAGGAGGAAGAGAAGGCGAGGGCCAAGGAGGAGGAAGCAGCGCTGTTGAAGAAAGAGCAGGATGACGCAGCTGCCGCTACACACTCCGGCGCCGAGGAACCCGTCTCTATGTCTTCCGAGGAGGAGGGCGAGGTCCAGGAAGTGACCTTCAAGCCCGCCGCCGACACGGAGGACGCTGAGGACGTTGCCACTCCAATCAAAGAGAAGCCCAAAGATGCCTTACGGATCGATACCGCTTCGCCAAATCCCGTAGAGTTCCCTCGCCGCCGGCCAGGCCCCCTCGACCTATCCTCCACTTTCAAACCCAACATTCCTGCTGCCCTTCCTTCTGCTCTGGCCACCGCCAAGATCATTGATGACCTTAGCCGCGTCCCTTACCCAGAGAACATCCAAAGCCCGAAGGTCGAGCTGAACATCAATGCCAAAGATGGGAAGTTCAGGTACGTATCAATCTCTATACTGACAAACAAAAACTAAGCTTCGGAGTGCAGATACGACCGCGATTTCCTCCTTCAATTCATGTCCATTTGCAAAGAGAAACCCGACCACCTCCCCCCTCTTGACGCCATCGGGATCGGTCCAGTTGACCAGAACGCCATGGCTCGGACTCCCTCTGGCCGGGGCCCTCATCGTCCAGGGCGTACGTCGTCGATCTCGAGCGCAGCCGGAGGCAACAGTGCACCTGGATTCCCCGGATTTGGCGCTAAAGCCGCGTCGCCCTTCGGAGCCATGGGCAACTTTGGGTCTACCGGAGCTTCCAAGATCTCAAGTCAGGAACGCTTCGAAATGGCCAGTGGTGTGAGAGGCGCAACAGCTGGCCCTCCGTTCGGACGCCCGTCGCCGATGACGAGGACGACGAGTCAACCTGGGGTGAGCTCCTCGCTCAGTGGCAGCAAACGGACCCGGAGCAAGCGTGGCGAAACCCGGGACAAGAACAATTCTTCTCAGCCAGCACATGGTTCTGGCTTCAACGCGTCTATGGGCCAGGGTGGCTTTGAGAACCCGCCGCCGCTGCAGGCAACGGCGAACCGCTGGGATCGCAAGACCGTTGGGGCTGTCGATCCTGACTCCCCCGAGATCGTCGACCGGAAGGTCAAAGGTCTGTTGAACAAGCTCACCATGGAGAAGTTCGACTCTATTTCCGACCAAATCATCGAATGGGCTAACAAGTCGGAGAAGGAGAAGGACGGGAGGACCCTCATCCAGGTCATTCGACTTGTGTTCGAAAAGGCGACGGATGAGGCTACTTGGTCTGAGATGTACGCTCGTCTTTGCCGGAAGATGATGGAGCAGATCAGCCCCAAGGTCCAAGATGACGGTATCAAGAATACGGAAGGAAAGCCGATCGCGGGTGGCCAGCTTTTCCGGAAGTACCTCCTGAACCGTTGTCAGGAGGATTTCGAGCGTGGTTGGGTTGCCAAGGAGGCCACTGCGGCTGCTGCTGCGACGAAAGCTATGGAGGACAAGGCCGCGAAGGCGGCCAACGAGAAGTCCGCTGAGGGTGCAGCTTCTGGAGAGCCTGGGGATGAAATTGTGCTATATTCCGACGAGTACTACGCCGCGCAGAAGGCAAAGCGACAGGGTCTTGGTCTCATCAAATTCATCGGCGAGCTCTTCAAGCTGCAGATGTTGACGGAGCGCATCATGCACGAGTGTGTGAAGAAGCTGCTTGGCAACGTCGAGAACCCGGAAGAAGAGGAGATCGAGAGTTTGTGCAAACTCATCTCGACCGTTGGTCTTCTGCTCGATACCCAAAAGGCTCGGGCGCATATGGACGTCTACTTCTCTCGCATGAAGGAACTTGGCAAGAGCAGCAACGTCAGCTCTCGTATGCAGTTCATGTTGCAGGTGCGCTACCACTTCAGGTTTCTCTTTTTTTCGTGGTCTAATATTATTTTCTAGGACGTTATCGAGCTGAGAGAGCGCAAGTGGGTGACCAGGACGCAAGTCGCTGCCCCTACCACTCTCGCTGGGGTGCACGAAGCTGTAAGCACCGATGCTAGGACGTGTTTCATTGGTTTGCTAACATGATAGAATAGGCTGCCAAGGAAAAGGCCTCTCAAGAGAAGGAGTCATACCAGCGCCAAATGAGCATGTCGCGAGGAGGCTCCCGACGTGGTGGAGACCGCGGAGACTTCCAGGCCCCGACGGATGGACCAATGTTGCGGGCGGCAATGCTCCTCGACCCCCTCCCAAGGCTGGCGATCTATCCAACTTCGGCAAAATCAACAGCACCAGTAAAACTATTCCGATGACCTTCGGACCTAGCAGCGTCTTCTCCGGTAAGAAGGATAACAAGCGGGAGTCCCTTTCGCGGACCAGCTCGAGCTCGAACATGTTCTCGATGCTCAGTCAAAATCCGGAAGCCGCCGCAGAAGCCACTGCTGCTAAAGGTAGTCGAGCACCCAGTCGAAAAACTAGTGTTGACTTTGGTGCAGGTGCTACTCCTGAGGCACCCGTCCAACGCAGACGACTCATCCTCCAGCCTCGGTCCAAGCCAGCTGCTGAAGAGCAGGGTTCAGCGACGGCCGAAGCCACTCCTGCGGGCTCTGACAATAGCTCTGAGGACGAGGACGAGGCCACGGTGGAGATGACTGATGCAGAGGCCACGAAGAAGATTGGCGAGGACTCAAAGGAGTTCTTTGGCGTTCGGAATCTGGACGAAGCCGAGGTCTACTTCTCCGCCCTGCCTGCCGTGCACCACCACCGCCTTGTCCAAGAGCTTGTTTCGCACGCCGTTGAGTCCAAAGAAGCCGATGCGCAATTGGTCGCCGACTTTTTTGTTCGAGCCGTGTCGAAGGAGCTCTGCACTGTCGATGCTTTCGAAGAGGGATTCAACCCTCTCGTCGAGATACTGGATGATATCGCGGTCGACGCGCCCAAAGCCCCGAATATGATGGCGCTGATGATGAAATCCGTCTTCGACAGCGAACGGAGTACGCGCATCACAGCCAAGTCATTGGATGCGGACAAGCTTCTTGCATTGCTTTCATAGACCTCATTTTTACTTACGGTTCTGCTTGACTGCATCTAGTGTCTCTTTTTATTTTCGTAGGTACATATTCCAATCCTGTTGCCACACTGTTCGTTCCGCATTTTTCCTCTGTTATCCCGCTCTGTTCTGCACAGATTAGCATACACATGTACATAACTAGCTTGAGCAGAACCAAGCTTGCTTCTGGAGAGACGAATTGGCAAGCGAGAAATTTCTAAGTACACTGGCTTTGCACTGGTACCATTTGAGGGACCTTGCCAAGAAGAATTCAGGTGTGAGAATCCCTATGATCCATTTCCTGTTTCTTCACAGCGAATGGGTTCAATATGGAAATCCATACGGAAACAGCTCAACTTTTACCGTGTCCATATCCTCTTCTTGTGAGCTTAGTTGGAGTCCACTTTGACATTGATTTGATTCGAGCGCTGCAGTACCTTCACACCCCTCATCTTTTCCGCGATATTGTATGCTTGCAACGGACAACACCACATCTCCTATATCGATGCGCTTTTCAACTGCTTTAGCGCCATGACGGTCTGCGGGTTGGCCACCGTGGATCTCAGCTCGTTGACGGGATGGCAGCAAGTCATACTGTTCATCCAGATGTGCCTGGGTAGTCCCGTACGTTTCTGAGCCATTCAATGCCGTCTTCTGACAGCCAGGAAAGGTTATTGTGTCCTGGGTCATGGTTTACTTGCGAAAGTGCGTCCTGCAGACTGTCGTTGAAGGTCGCTAACGACCATACGTCATAGGTATTATTTCGCGAAGAAGTTCGAACATATCATAGAGGCGGCTAAAGCCAAAGCAATGGCTACTGGAGAGGACGGGAAGATACCCCCGCCATGGTCCCGTCGAATCAGCACCCTCCTTTCTCGCGGGTCGATGCTCTCAGCGGTGGAAGAGACCAGCCGCGAAGGAAGTGTGGACCAGGACGAGAAACCAAAGAAAAAGGGTTTCATGCGCGGACTCCGACCAGATATGATCCGCCGTATGGACAACGCTCCGCAGCTCGTCAACCCGAGCGGGTGGATTAGCGAAGGGGTTCAGATGCCTAAAACACAGAGCCCAGAGCGAGAAGAAGAGACCTCCGGGGAGTTTGAGAGATCTCGCCATCTCACATTCGCTGAAACTTTGGTGTCGAGTCCAAAGCCCATCTCTGAGGAACCATTGCCAACTTCTCCATCCAACCTTCGCCCCCTGCTAGGGTAGGACGAGCTGCTGTCTGTGGGAGATTGACTAAAGCAACTCATAGACGACGATTATCTGATCCTGGCCGTATTTCTCCCTTGCCCTCCTCGCCTGTAACTCGTTAGTTGACCAAGTATGCTTCGTGTCTTTGTCCTTACGTCGGGGCATCATATAGCGTCCTTTCCCCGCTCCGACACCGTAGCGATGGGGATGCTACGTACACCACTTCCTCGTACACAAACCGTAGAATTTGCTCTGAATGCTCCTCCGCGTCGTGTACGCCCAGAGCGCCCAATGCCTGACTACGAAGCATCTATACGCTCAGAAGAAAGTAAGCTCTGCTCTGAACCCATTTTCCATCTCACATTTTCAAAGGATCCACTCGCCAAGGTTCCTGGATACCTCAACAAACGCTCACCCAAAGTACGACAAACCACATACCGGGTTGTCGCACCAAGCATAGTGGTTTCGGGGGATTCCCTATGCCACATGAGATTGCCAGAGACCTCTTCTCCCGTTTCTTCCCCAAGCTGAAGCGCAAACTTACCAGGACAATTACACTGCCTAGAACTCAGACGCTCACGTCTCACCGCGGAGAGGCCGGAGTCGTTGGAGCCGCTGGAACCAAGGTCGCGCCGTATATCTCTTTCGACGCCGTCGTAGGCCGTAACTCCGCTTTTCAACAATTAACGCGGGAACAGCAATATGAACTTGGGGGTGTAGAATATCGCGCACTCAATGCTTTGCTGTGGATCGTTGCAGGAGCAAGTCTTGTTGCGATCCCTCCCGCCAACTAAAACTGACTAGAGGTGCTTTTAGTATCATATCGGCGTACAGCTCATTGCTTTCACGGTGATAGCTCCCTACATGTCACAAACGCGGTGGAGCGCAAATTTCTTACCACCTTTGCAACACAAAAAGCTCCCATCGACATGGTAAGCGTGACTTTTCTCCTAGCAGCCGGTCTCATGCCCCACTCTTGCCAGGTTCTCGCTGTTTCAAGTTGTGTCAGCTTACACGAACACAGGAATGTCTCTGGTAGATCAATCCATGGTGCCATTCCAGCAAGCATATCCCATGATTGTATTCATGGTGCTCCTTATTCTGGCTGGCAACACCGCTTTCGTAAGCACAATCCCGTTTTTTCCGTATCTTCTTATTGACATCTATGGTAGCCCATATTGTAAGTGCTGACTTCGGATTAAGACGTATCCTCACACCGTAGCCTGCTCGTAGTCTGCGTTTTACAATGTGAGTTTCGTTTCGACGAGTAAAATATTCTCTGATCCAAATAATTCAGATGGACACTATCGAATATCGTTCCAGAAAGCTCTCGGGCTAACGAAACACTCCATTTTCTCCTCGATCACCCTCGAAGATGTTTTATATATCTCTTCCCTTCGCACCAAACTTGGTTTCTTCTTACCGTGGTCTTGACGCTCAAGTATGGTTCCTCTTATCCGCGGTCCGCCATTGTAATTTATTGCTCCTGTCAGCCTGACAGATTGGTTCTTCTTCATGATTCTGGATATAGGAAATCCTGCTATCGAGAACATCCATTTGAATGTCCGCTTCATCATTGGATTGTTACAGGCCATCGCTGTCCGAGCAGCCGGGTTCGGGACCGTCGCCTTGTCTGCTCTTGCGCCTGCAGTCAAGTATGTGCAATAAAGCTGCAGGTTTTCCACCCCTCACTATGTGCGACAGAGTGCTCTATCTCATTATGATGTACATCTCCGTTTACCCCATCGCCATGAGGTGCGATGAATCTTTGCATTTCACTTTTATCGACTTCTGATCACTTCATTAGTGTCCGATCTACGAACGTATACGAGGAACAATCGTTGGGGGTCTTTCACGACGATCCGCAGTCTGAGGACGAAGATAACTTCCAACCAACCGACGAGAGCAGGGTGACGGTATGGAGCAGGTATCTTGCGATGCATGCCCGGCGGCAACTTGCATTCGGTATGTTCTCTGGCATTCACAAGACCCCCCTGACTCGATTGGTAGACATGTGGTGGCTCGGGTTGGCCGTCTTTTTGGTCTGCATCATTGAGGTACGTCCGTCGTACGATACAGTGGACGTACCTTTGAAAGTACACCCAAAGCGTCATAACATCGATTTGGAGGCAAATTTTGGCTGGTTCAACATATTCTCCATCGGTCAGCACCTGGTTTTCTTTCATGTTCACTTCTCTTGACCACCGCTCGCAGTATTCGAGCTTGTCTCTGCATATGGCACGGTCGGTTTAAGCTTGGGCATCCCCACTGTACGTTCATTGCAGACTTCGCAGTTTCACGATTGACGTCGTCTGGTGTTGAAGAAAAATTATTCGTTCTCTGGGGCCTTCACGCCGTTGTCGAAGCTGATCGTTTGCCTGGTCATGCTTCGGGGCCGACATCGCGGTTTACCGGTAGCTATCGACCGGGCTGTGATGCTCCCTATAGAATTCGCCTCGAAGAGCGACGTTGACGATGGAGGGGGGCAGGCCGACCTAGAGACCAATGGTCCACAGTTAGCCAGCGGGCATGAAATGTCGTCGGAAGAAACGGAGTGGCGTCTGCGGAGGAACGCCCGTCGAAGGAGCACGGAGGAGGACTTCATAGCGGAGAGGCGGAGAGGCGCTGCCAAGTCGGACCACGAAGCAGCCCTTGGTTCCTGAGCAATCCCTCCCCCCAGTCGTCATATACCTTGAACACGCATACAGCACAATAATACTTAGTAGGTGGCCACTTAGATGCACGATATAAATGTAGGAATATTTACGACCGAGTCGGACTCAGAATCTTATTTATGTACGTGCAACCTCTAGACCTCACCTAAAATGATTTGGTCTCAAAGGAAATAAATAAATAAATTTGCAGCTGCGGCGGTGTGGTCGCCATGATATGCAGTATATGTAGTCCTCATTGCCACGAAAACCTCATCTGCACAAAAAACAGGAAGATCAGGGAACATCCCAGAATCGGAGTTGACAGAATATACATAGTGCTGTGATCCACATGAATCCACGAAAGATCAAAGACAATCATTCGATCGCCGCTAAGTATTTACCGTCTTGATCGACTGTCATCGATATCAATCTCACAAAATTGAATAGCGGCTGCCAGTGGTTCGAGTCTACGACTCGACCACGTCTACGCCACCACTCAAGTACTCAAGCCTGCGACTACTTAACTCGCACCAGCCTCCAAGCACATTGCCACTCCCACCCAATTGGCCCACGGCTGGAGCGCTTAGCAGTGAGCACTGGCTCATATCACTCCAACTCGTGTTGTTGGACTTCCTTCATAAGGCTGACTTGGAGGAAGTTCTTGCACCACCGGTCCCGGAAGAGCTGCAAGGCGTAGATTATGTTTACGGATTCGACATTGCCTCCGAGCTTTTTGCTGGATACGAGAAAAGCACGGCGCACTTCTCGCGCCGGATGCCGCAATTGAAGAGAAGCCACGGCTGAGCCAGCCGTTTATAAATGGCTTGGCTCGGCTTAATCGGTGATGGCTTCCGAAGTCATCAAAAGCCGAGCCGAGCCAGCCGTAGCCGAGCCGCGGCAACACTAGCGGGGGCACGTGGCAGTTGCATTCCCGACGGACTGGAGACCACCGGAATGCCCTTCTGCGTCTACCGCCGATGGATCTATCTAACTTTTGCGCGAGCATGTTTCCAACAACTGAAGCTTTCCAATCAGCGACCGTAAGTTCCTTGTCATCCGAAGTCGAAATTCTTTGCTCTCGGGCGTCTTGTCGCTATCGTCTGCGACTAGGGCTGGCACTGGCAGTGTGTCAAATCGGAGCGCTCTCTCGTAAAGAAATCCAGGCCCTTGCAAGGGCAAGCTCTCGCATGACTTTGTTTTGTAATGCCATTCAACAGATAGTGTACAAGGAAAATATCAAGCCACTGAATATGGCCTCAGAAAAGCTTATTACACTTCTGCTCGCGAAACTTCTTCCCGTGCCACGGTAACAAACTGCAACTTATGGTCGGCATGTTATCATAACGAACTCTTCAGATCCAAGGCGGCGTCTCCGCGCGCAGGAACCAAGTCCAGTGCCATGGCTCGATTATCACCGAGTCAGACGAGTGAGCGACATACTGCAGTCTATCTTATCTTCCGTTTAACGTGATTCAGGGAGATCTGCACGTCTTGCCCCTGCCAGTCCCAGTGTGTTGGCATCCGAACTTGCATCGTCCACTCCTTCGGCCAGGGCTTCAGAACTCAATACACCTTTTCCAGTTCTTGACGCTCTGCCCATCTATCCCGAAACTCCGGTGGTGGGTTCCACTGCCGCTGTCACCTTTTTCTCGGTGTTTCAAGTGCAAAGCATTACTTGGGATCCAGCCACTTGCGCCAGCTTGCTGTAGCCTGAATATGCTTTGCCTTTCATGCTCGGCAAGGCATTTATACGATCTGTGTGTCCTGGAAAGGTATAATGCCGTTTCTCCTAGCCATAACTCGAACAAAGGACCCGAGTCAAACCAGCGTCACGGACACGCTCTCATGGCAAACGTCGGCGACAGAAGCTACTGTCACACTATTGTCAATTTTAGAGAACAAGGGACAGAACAAAGAACACAAGTTCTTGGTAACTTACAGCTGTGGACCCACGACCGAATTACCGAATAGAGAGCCGACGCCGTGTACATACTAATACAAGGAATCAGCTAAGATTTAACCGAGAATAGAGTACATTGCCGCTGTTTCGTGTATTGTTCTTGGATGTACAACCCCAGATCTCAAGAGCGTAACACAAAGATTTAAATAAATATAACCTGATAGAAGAGTCACGGAGTAGGGATTGCTGGGTGCTCCGGACAATCAACATAAGCTTTCTCATCCAATGTTTAATGGCATAATAAAAGTCGAATTCGGCATCGACCATGACAACCCGAGATCGAAGTTCCATTGACTGAGGCCACGGACGGCCTCTTCAAAACGCTCAACAACCTCGTCCATAGTCGGTCGGAGGGAGGGGTCATCTTGAACCATATCATTCACCAAGGGCTCCATGAACTCGAAGCCGAGTTTTTGTTTGGCGAAACGATTTCCCTTGAATAAAATATCAGGAAAAATAACAGAGAACGCAGGGCAGGTACATACTTGCAGAAAGTCGCTTCGTATGAGGTTCCCTATGTAATATACATCCGTTGGAAACGGATCACACTTCATCGGGAGTACACCGTCTTCGTTTTTCCGAAATTCTGGAACACTCTTATCGCCACCCACTATTATGGACTCGAGAGGAGCATGAACACCAGGTGGGTATCTTCGGGAAAGGCCAAAGTCGGTTATATAATATTTGACGGGGCGTTGGGTTCGCGTGAGATGCGACACTCTTCCACTGAAATCGCGCTTCATGTTTTGTTCCACCGGATGATACGGGATAGGGTAAAGCGGGGTTCCATCCATCATGACATTCAACGACATGCAGTCCCTTGAAATACCAAGATTAAATATAATTTGGGTGACTGGAGAAAACATAATTACCGATGTGCGACATTGTTTCGGTGCATGTATCGCAAGCCCTGTAAGTCATATGAGGTCACAAACACGCATAAGAGGTCAAAGGATATGTGTTCACCTTAAGTATCTGACTGAAAAACTGGACCACCTCTCCAAACGTGTCGAAACGAGGTTTGTCATAGTTTCGCAGCATAGGCATAACGATGATCCGCCTATCCGATGTCTGGAAGATCCAGGACTTCAAAATCGGACACAGTGGTTGTCGGATCAGATGCCTGGGGCTCTTGAGAAAACCATGTACCGATCTCAATTTCGTGTGGATGAACTTTCGTTTCTATAAACTTGAGCATTACGAAGGTACCATCCGAGATGCGCGTGGCGTCCATTACCACAGCTCGCTGAAAATAACTATCTCATAGTTGAATGAATTGAAGAGATTAACTCACGTTGTACGCCTGGCCATCTTCACAGTTCCATGAATCCTTGTCGGTTCCAATCCAGGAAGGAACCCATCCCGGCTGATACCTCGGACGAAGGAGGTATCCCTCTCTTTCAGCCATTCACAGTGGTCGTGCCAGAATAATTCAGAGCTACTACGCAGGATGTGCCGAAAGGATTCGCCAGTGGATGGGTTGTTGTCAACCATAGCTGTTGACACGAGTGGGTCCTTGTTCAAGTTGTTGATGTCTCTCGCGACTAAACATTCGTGACACGGCCGTCAACTATTGTATATCTAACCACAGAGATCAAACAGACATATGCATATGATGGGCCCGGATAAAGCCGCTTTGCTCCGGATGCAGGACAAGGAGTAAATATTTAAATAGTTGAACTTGAAGGGTCAGGCAACCGGCTTTACCTCTTTCGGTATATGTAACAGTTATAAAGCCAAGCGAAATGAAAATTGTTATCTGCGGCAAGTTCAGATCGCTTCAAGTTTGTCTGCAGCTCATGGATATAATTGACTGGTGAATAGTTCAATGCTATAAGCATGTGATATACGTCCAGTTCCCTTGTGCTCTTCTTCCGTTGGATGAGAAACGTTCTACGACTATGAACATAAATGAAGAACTAAAACACATCCCATCTCAAAGTCGCTGTAAATAAATCTGAAGTTTGGAGCTGAATGAAGGGCCGACCGAATCTTGGCTGGCAGAGCATCATCCAGGCCAACTCCTTCATCAACTGCCACCAGCAATGACGCCTGCCCCCTGACGCGACGATCAAGCTCATCGTGGAAGCACTCGCGACAGATGTGGAGCCCTGCTGGCTGTTTCGTCCCGAGTCCCATCCGAGCTGATTTTGCCACGCGTGGTAAGCTCAGAGCACTCTTGTCTACATTGCCACTCACGGACATCATTGTCTTGCCAAAATATGTCGATATGGCACATAACCAACGTTTCTGCTGCATCTGCTAGCCTACCTCAGTTTGGTGTACTCTCACGCAATCGCAATACGAGTGCCCATCCGAGCGCGAACAATGACGGACGGTCACCATGTCCGAGTCAGCTCTGAACTTTGCACCCTCTTAATAAAAATATTGTATCAAGCACTCGTTAGTTTTGTCGCTTGTGGCTCCGGTCTGTACATATATAGTACCAGCGACTCCAGAAAAACGCAACGGTAGGCGTCAAAGCGACTTGCACAGCCACTCGAACAATACCTGCTTTAGTCTTCCATCAGTTCTCGCTGTAGTGAAAACTGTGAGCCTATTCGTACCTCGGAATGGGCCAAAGCTTTCGACCCGCCGCTACTCGCATATTTAAGGGGGGCCGACGTTCCTGATTTTTTCCAGGTCACGGTCACGAGACGGCTTTTTTATGCTTGCAACCACGAAGACTCGGAGAGAAAGAGCACTAGGTCAGTCAGATTGTGCCATTTCATATCATGCGGATGAGTTTTTGTATCAAACAACAATCGGACATGAGGTCTGTGATTTTGTCCAGGCGCTCTTATATGACACCGTCTGCTGCAAGCCGACGTTATCTTCTCTCTGAACTACTTCCTCTTCGATCTGCTCAATCTTGCGATGCTAATGGATCAACCTACTAGGCCGCTACCTTTGATCGTCACGGATCATGTTCCCTAATCTACTATCGGATCCTCCGCTAGTCGTGCCTCGAGGCATACACGTCGTGTGATCGTCAGGAAGTTGGCAGGCCCAGGCGTGGCAGGCTCTCATATATCTTCCACCAATAGTCTGTACGTGGCCTGCACGTCTCCAAGCACTCTCAGTGTCAGCTTACACCAGGTAAGATACTCCTCGGCTTCGGGCAACTGATGAAAGGATGGCTGAACAAGTTCCAGCAAGGTCCTACGATGGAGGTTGATCTTTGTGAACTTCTTCTCAGCCTGAAGATCGGCAGCCCGAGCAACCAGTGCGTTGCCCAGCCTAACCAGTTGCTGCTATCTTTGACATTTCCCGGAGGCAGGAATGCACAAGCGTCGCCGCCCCAAACAGCACACTCGCAGATATCAGCGACTCAAGTATGCCCGATGCACCGTGGCCGGTATGTTTCCGGCCCATCCTTTTCTTCTCTCGCCTCATCTTGCACCACGCA
>JARGXW010000985.1:0-45283 GCA_029204085.1 Mycena sp. CBHHK59/15
CGAATGGATGTCGGGACGATCCCGATAACAAATTTGCTTGCACGACCTTGGTAGGAACCAGCTTTTCTCACCATTGCATTGATAAATCTAAGACTATGCAGTGCGAGCCTCTAGGCGTTCGGAGAGACGATCCTGGTCCCGAGTTGCCCCGGCAGCATTTCACCCGTTTACCTGAGCTCAACTCCTGGAACTAGTCGAACTGGTCAACATCGAGTGAGTGGCAATGTCCATTCCTTGCCGCCTATTCATTTGCGCAGATCTATCGGCCTCCGACACCCCTCGTCACTTTAAACGGCCGTATCTCCCCTATCCAGACTTCGAGTCCCGAAATGCCTCAGAGGTGATTATTAGTAGATCCATCTTTTTTTATATAATGAGTGGTTGACGTCAAGATATCAAGCTGTCATTGGATCAAAGGTACCAGCATTTCGACCTTGCCAGCCGCAGGTTGGAAGGAACATATTCATACGCACCGTCCATCGCAACATCTAAACTTACTATTCAAGGCGGCCATCATCAATATCTCTGTTTGGCTCCAACACAGACTGGCAGCTGAGCCAACTACCCATCTACAGTCAACGAAACAATCAACCGTGGGGGAGAAAATCAAAATGCTCGGTGTTTTGATAAAAAATCGAATGAGGATCTTCAAGGAGGCGGCGGCGTTGTGTTGAAGGACGCGTGTTGAACATTGAAGCTTTGAAGCTTGATAGCCGCAAGCAGGACTAAATAACATCATGACAAAATCGTATACACCTTCGTTCTGCGCAAATGACTCTATAAAGGCGGGCTCTCAGCCTTGATCCTTCCTGCTCCTAAGAGCCAGCTATTTGACCCCTAATGGGCCAGCAGGACAAGGACCACACTCAAAGTGGACGAGAAATTTTCGAAGCAAGTGATTCCGGGACAGAGGATCGCCCATTTATTCCCAAGTTACGGTCGGATTCCTCTCCTCGGCGACCCTCTCGCTCTCTGTCCGAATTCAGAGCGGAGGAGGGCAGGGAGTACCGAAAGCAGAGGCTCCAGGAATTATGGAAGCAACTGCCGGTTTTACATCACGGCAGTAGTAGCAGCAAAAAGTCGTCGAATGTTGCAGTTGATAATGCTGGGCTCACACCAGAGACTGCCCAACGGCTGATCAATATGTACGAGGACGAATTGCTGCGAAAATGTGGTGGTCATGGCTCCTCAACCTCGCCCATGGGTGGCATCGGGTGGAATGAATTCAGAGAATACGCCGAAGCGAAGGAGACAGGTACGGGGCTGGTCTATTATCTACTTCACCTCTCTTATGCGGAGTCTCAAAAGAACTTTGGCAAATCTTCCATGATGAGCTTGATTTGGACGGAAACGGACGTTTGGACGCGCAAGAACTCAGTTCGGCTTTGACTAAAGTCGGTACGTTGGCGACAATACTTTGTGATATTTTTAAGTTACTAACGATTTCAAGGAATCACACTCTCCGTGGCCAAACTCGCGGAATTCATGACATTCCTAACTGCCTCACCCCACTCACATTCGATCAGTTTTGCTGAATTTCGAGACTTTCTCCTTCTCCTGCCTCAGAAGGCATCCGCTGCAGAGATATACCGCTATTATGAGATTAGAAAATACCTGGGGGACGACGCACGAGGGGCAGCTCGTGTTACAATGGAAGGTGTGTAATCTGCAATTTGGCTTGACTTTCGATCAATTCATCCTGTTGGTAGGCGATGTTAGCTTGAGTGCTGAGGATCGACCACCGACCCAATCGAAGGTGGAGCCTTCCGGTTCCCACGTTCCATACAAGTTGGAGATCTCGGACCACGAGGAAGACTCGGAAGACGAAGAGGAGGCTCATGGATGGCTCGAAGGGCACACGGCCATGAAGTTCTTGTTGGCAGGCGGTATCGCCGGAGCTGGTCAGTGTCATAGTCCTTCGCTTTCATTCACCTCAAGTTGTGTACAGTTAGTCGGACATGCACGGCACCGTTCGATCGTCTCAAGATATTTCTGATTACGCGCCCTCCAGATCTTGGAGGGGCGACTATAAGTCCCAAGCCAAGTATCGGGGGCGCGAAAGTAATCGCCAGTGCCGTCGCTCGAATATACGCCGAAGGCGGTATGCTTGCGTTCTGGACTGGAAATGGGTTATCTGTTGCCAAGATCTTCCCTGAATCCGGTCAGTGACTTTTCTTCTTCATTGTTCACAGTCTTCACATTTTGCTAGCCATAAAATTCTTCACGTACGAATCTTCGGTATGTAGTACAGTTTCATTTGGATCATCCATTCAACTTCACCAGAAACGGGCGTTCGCCAAATACTGGGACAAAGTAGACGACTCCCGTGACATCAGCGGGGTCAGTCGATTTCTGTCCGGTGGTATCGGAGGCATAAGTAGTCAACTGAGTGAATGCACTTGCATGTTCACCGCAAGCCGGTACTTATTTTCTGTCCTTTAGGCATCTACCCCATCGAAACGCTCAAGGTAGCACCACATACCTCCCCACTTTCCATACATTGACACATTTCAGACTCAAATGATGAGCAACGCCGGAGATCCCAAGCGGACAACGATCGCTGGTGCTCGCGTCTTCGGTGACGAGAACAATTGTCAATGTCTGATCCCCCTTTGACGCTCGTATCCACCAGTGAAGGCAGGGGCGGACGCGCTGAAGGTGAGTAATTGTTATTCCTTTTCGTCCCTTTCGTTCCAGCCAATCTTACAGAATCAGGTACAGCCTCAACGGACAACCATAATGACCGCAGCTCGCCATCTCTGGGCTCTTGGTGGGATTCCCGCTTACTACCGGGGGCTGACGGTAAGCTTTACAGTTTCGCCGTCAAGAGGGACTGATCTCATTTTTCCTGTTCAGATTGGACTCGTTGGAGTTTTTCCGTACGCCTTCCCGTTTCACTGATACTGCTGAGTGAATATTGAAGCAAGCCACCACATAGATATTCCGCCATCGATATGAGCACGTTCGAAGCGCTGAAGCTCGCATATCTCCGATCAACGGGGAAAGATGAGCCCGGTGTTCTGGCCCTTCTAGCATTCGGCAGTATATCAGGCAGTGTGGGCGCGACGAGCGTGTACCCGCTGAACCTGATCCGGACGCGACTACAGGCGTCTGGATCCACGGGCCATCCGCAGAAATACACCGGTGTCTGGGATGTAGCAAACAAAACCTGGGAGCGTGACGGATGGCGAGGGTTTTATCGGGGCTTGTTCCCCACTTTGGCTAAGGTGCGTGGATACTCCTTGACGCCGCTCATTTTGATGGAAGCCTTGTCATAGGTTGTTCCCGCAGTGTCGATATCCTACGTGGTGTACGAACACAGCAAACGCCGGTGCGCATTACCGGCTCCAACGTATCCTTTCCCTAATTCGGTCTCGTTAGGCTTGGAGTGTAAATTAGACTACCTAGATCTGATACTACACCGCAGCTTGACAGTGATGTTTTTGAGACACCAATGCAGTGAGGAAAGTGGATCACACTGAAGATATCGAAGCGGAGTCAAGTTGAGCTCCGAATGACCTTAATCAGAAAATCAAATATAGCCCACCTTGACCTTGGACGTCCGAATGTCATCCATCGAAAAAATAGCATATTGCCGTTCAGCCTATGGGCTCCTACTAACCTTGATCAGTGGTGTCCTTGTGTGGTCAGAGAGATATGTTTGAAACCACGTAAATACATTATTTGTATGGCCAAGCGGCGCAATGCAGTTATCGCAAGCAATGATTCAGGGACCTGGAGCCGGATGCCACCCACTCAGCATTGAACCGTCTGGGAGACATGCGGATTGGCTCAGGATACGATCGCATGGAGCACGGGGAGATGGTACAAATCGATTTTTATGATGCGGAAACAGGAATACATGGATAATATTAATACGCAAATGGGCGCGTTCCCTACTCGCCGTCCGAACTGTTCTCCAGCTGTTCAACGCGCCGCTTCTTCTGCGGCGGACCACCGGCTGCCTTTGGCATGGGCTGGACGTTCCGGGCGTGTTTGTGTAATGTTGCTTGCCACCCAGGAACACCCTCGCTCTCGACAGTCTTGAAGTCTGTTTTCGCGGGGTCCCCGTGAGCCTCTTTGTCGTCTTCGTAGATGGTATTAAAGCATCTGCAATATGGTGTTAATTTCATGAACACGGAGAGGAGCCAGACGACGCACAGATTGAGCTCGTCTTGGTTGTTGCTGTCCTTGCGGAACTTGGCTATCGTCTCATCCACTTTCGGCCAGAAGTCGTCGTCCTCCACGGTCGGGTATTCTTTGAGGCACCAACGCTGAATACAAAATGTAAGTAGACATGTCGATCAGCGACTAAGAGACATCACTCACGATGAGCGCCACGCGTTGGTACAATTGAACTGTGGCCTTGACGTTGGTGCTCTTGATCAACTTGTGCGACAAGGCAGCGATGTTTTCGAAAGGAGAGTCCTTCTCCATCGATTCCTTGACCTGGTATGCGATGAGTGAGGTGGCAATCAATTAAAGCTGAGCAGACGAACTTTGGTTTTGTAAACATTGCGATAGTGGGTTCCCTTGTCGCGGATTTTCGCCAGAACAAGGTCAACAGCAACGGTATCATCCTCTTCGGGGAGACCCTTGACCTTGCTGCACTTCTGCCACTGCCAATAACAGCCTCTCGAGGGCAGGAGTGGAGATGCTGGAGAGAGATCCCGAGGTGCGCACATGGGTCTCAGTACGTCCCGTATCAACGGTGAAAGTGAAATTCTCGACAGGAGAAGCTCCTGTCAGATTGATATTGAAAGTCTTCCCAGATAACAGTAATGCTCAGCACATCACGAGTCGGAACTGAGCGAAAATCACGTACAAATGGGCCAGGTCCCTGTGTATTTATCACGAAGGTCATTCCAGAGGAGACGGAGCAGGCTGGAGGGGCTTCAGGTGTGGAAGACATTGATTGTCGGTAGATGAGGAAAGAGAAGGTGTGTTGCGCACTTCAATATATATACGGGTGGCCAGGTGGCAGGGCCAGAAACAAGGGTATCCTGGGCATATTGAAAGGAGCAGCGCGACGGCATCCGCGAGAGGTTAAGGAAGGGTCGACGGGCGAGACTGGGTTGAGATCAAGCGGTGAGTATTTGGTTGATATCTAAACGGATGTCAAATTGACCCCTTCCAAATCGAGCTCAAATTTGGGTCGTAACTGCACCAGATTGTCATTTACAACAGAGGTCTGTAAACTATCCCAGCTCAGATGTCTCTTTGACAAAATCTCTAGTTTGCGGTGTACGGGTGGCCAGGTGGCAGGGCCAGAAACAAGGGTATCCTGGGCATATTGAAAAGGAGCAGCGCGACGGCATCCGCGAGAGGTTAAGGAAGGGTCGACGGGCGAGACTGGGTTGAGATCAAGCGGTGAGTATTTGGTTGATATCTAAACGGATGTCAAATTGACCCCTTCCAAATCGAGCTCAAATTTGGGTCGTAACTGCACCAGATTGTCATTTACAACAGAGGTCTGTAAACTATCCCAGCTCAGATGTCTCTTTGACAAAATCTCTAGTTTGCGGTGATATTGGCAGAGTATTTTTTTGATCATTATTGCATGTATTCTTACTCATTCATATCATCTTTGCGCCGCTTTCGGGTGAGGCCTTGCTTTGCTCGTGACCAACTTGAAGCTTGAAGGGCATCACGAACACTTGTTGTCATTGCTAGTTCGTGGCAGTGTTCTTTCGACGAAGGGCTAGGAAATGCTAACACAGGCAGCAACTTAAGTAGGTGGCCACCAATTTCTCATCGATCGACTGTGAAAGGACTAGACGCTCGATTGCTGGCCGATTGTCACAGCAGTGGCGGGAATAACGCGGCAAAAACCATCAAGTAGATCGGACCTGCCACCGACGGCGACCGCCTTGTAACCCGTACAGGTTACTCACTGTTGCTCAGTGATGATATTGGACAGATCCGACCAAAAACGTGTCGCCACTGCCACCGCCTACACCCACCTATTTAAAGCCCCCTCTCGCACTGATACAGATTCATCAATCCTTGGTCTATACCACCACTTCAAACTCTTTTAACCTCCTTTTCACTTACCTCTCCAAGTAAAATGACTTTCGGATGGCTTCACAAGTTGCACGGTTCTGACGATGCCGCCGCGTACGAGGAGGTCCGTTGCTACCCTCGTCGGGGGATCCGCTGCTCACCGCGCGCAGGTCGTCAACGTCGACCCCGAGGACCATGCGCATAAGGCCAAGCTCTCCCACGAACTGATCGCCGGTGCCGCCGCATACGAGGTGCGTCGCCCCTGCCCGCACACCGTATCCTGTCGCACTGACGCTAGCTCTGTAGGCCGCCAAGAAGTATGAGGAGCACGTCGCCGCGAACGGCAAGCCCGACAGCCACGCCAAAGCCAAGGAGCTCATCGCCGCGTTCAGCGCCGCCTTCGTAGACCGCATGGTTGAGACTAAGGTGAGTCACATCCATCAGATCTACGACTGGTCCCTGGCAGCTGAGCACTGACGTGAGCTGTAGGGGCTCGACGCCATCGACAAGGAGAAGACGAAGCACGAGGGTAAGCACTTTATTGAATTTGAAGTGCCTCCTAAGGCCTAGCGTGACGCGCCTCGTTGCTGATTGCGCCTTTCCACAGCCAAGAAACGTGCCCACGAGCAGTCCGAGGAGATTCTCGTAGCAGAGTACGCTTGAGCGAAGAAGGATCGATGCCAGAAGGTGTAAATTGTTTAACAAAAAGAAATATCGATTTGAGATGACCCAGGACATGACACTCAGCGTTGGCAACCTGTAGGGGCTTCATAAGGCCGTGCCTGATGAGATCCATCAATGCGATGGTATCCGTAAGCCGAGGTTCAAGCTAGTTCAAGTCACTTCAAAAAGCACTGAGAAAGCGAAGACTGCGAAGTGGGAGAGACTCAGAGAGATTCACAAACAGAACTTTAGTTCTGATTGTGCTTAGAGTACCGAAAATGTCGCCTCAATTAGCATGTGACTAGGGGCATCATTGGATCATTCAACAAGTGTACATATTGAATTAGCTCCTGCGCGATCCAAACGCGATACTCACGCGATTTTCGACACGCCTGCGCCAATGCACCTCCGCACCAATGTTACTTATAAACGTCCCCTTGAACCTGACTCTACTACCGTGATGCAGGCCCATCCAAAACGAAGACACAGACCTTCTATGACAGCTGCACCTATTGTAATGGAAGTTGAAGGATTGCGACCGGACGGTTGGTTACTTGCGTCTCGCAGCTACTTATTGTTGACATATCATACTAGGACAAATTCCTCCTTCTCAGTACTCCCATTACCTGACCAATGACCAAAAAAATCGCACTTTACGCCACATGCTTGACAATTCAGCGACTCATCCAATCATTGCTCTCGGTACTGTCGCACGGGATCATAGCCTCGTTTCTCGCAAGAAGGCTCTTGTTATATCTGAACTGCAGGTCCACTCATGCATATGGTCTTGTTTGGTACGGTCTGCCGATGCCCAGGCGGCGGGACAACTCCATGTCGATCAAGGCATACCTCGTTCCACCACGGGAATTCCTCACCAAGGAAACCATGTCCGTTCCCCTGCCCGTAAATATCAGCGAGAACAAGCTTCTTACCGCCATTTGCAAAATGTTGAAGCCGAGCTGCGTGAATGTGCTATGAATTGGCCACAAGTGGAATCTGAAGACACGCTAATTCAGGTACGTAACTCCCTGCTGCTCTCATTGTCCCTTTGTTCATCCTGCTACTTAGATCATGAGAGAAAATCGCGTACAGACGACTGCAGTTACCCTCGCCCGCAGCCCATGCTCTTTCTGCAATCGGAAGGAATTGATTCGGGACCTCAAATTCTGGGAGACATCTGAGTTGGACATCACTCTCCTCCAGAAATCTGTCGATAGACTTCGTACTCATTACAACCAACCGAATATTGAATCCCATTCCCTCCACGACGGCAAATACCAAGTGTGTACCACATGTGCGCGCTGCGTGAAAAGTTGCAGGTTTTTTAAGATTCCTCTTTACAGCTGGGCAAACGGCTGCTGGATTGGACCCATACCAGCAGCCCTCTACGGTCTCACTTACGCTGAAGAGCTGGTCATCGCCCAGGCTCATACAACGAAATGTTGGGCTAAAATCAATTCGGGATCCGGTCCTCGCCTCCTTCAGCAGACATCTGCTTCAGGAAATGTGTGCATTCATCCGCACGAAATTTCAACCCTTGCCACAGTTCTCCCTCGTCCCATGTCCACTCTTTACGACGAAATCATCGTGATATTCGTTTCAGATAACCACGAGGCTACTGCGGAAATGTTCAAACGAACACCGTTCCTTGTTCGCAGAGGCCGTATCCTGCATGCACTCAACTGGTTGAAGGCCCATAATCCCATCTACTCCGACATCACGATCGACCTTGCCGCTCTAGCAGAATATCCTGCCGATGATGATGGTTGTGTTCCGTTTCCGGTCCAGTATCAAAGTCCGAACGACACCATCCGCGGCCAGAACGCCACCTACACTGACATGGGATTGATACCACAGAGGCGATCTTTGCAGAACATTCTGGTACAGATGGCCAAATCCCGATTTCGCTTTCGGGCACATTTGACGTCGACAATACAGAAACTTCGTTAAATGAGCGAAAAATCCAGGCCCTGCGTCGGCTCAAAGCAGGTGGTTCATTTGTTAAATCTTCGACGACAGCAGAAACACTGTCTACTCGTGACAACCCCAACGTCTATGGCATGCTGTGGCCGACTCTTTTCCCATATGGAGTTGGAATGTTCGATGATCCTATCCGTCTCTGTAAAGATTTAGGCCTCAAGAAAATCATGTTGAAGTCCCATGTCAAGCACTATCTGCAGCTTGCAGATTATCGCTTCCAAACCCACATCTCCTTTTCGTTCGCCATGCACAACATACAAATGATCCGGAAATCATCTTTTCAATCACGGCTTGCAGTTCGTCGAGCCTGGTGGCCAAATGCCATGTCGGCTATGGCTCATATTGACGACGATACTCTAACCGGCCTCACAGTTGCAATGGCGTCCAAAAAGGCATGGAAAGACTACTCCAAGTATGTCCCAGCAAATCCTGCTGAAGCTTCAGTTTTTGAACTCTTGCGATATGTTGACTATGTCAGCGACCATATCGAAGGTTCGGCTTCTGAAGTCAATGCAATGAAGGAGGAAATCCAAGCAATCAGTCGTTCAACGGGAACGGTCTCGATTTTCTTTACATTAAACCCGGCGGACACCTACAATCCGCTGTCTGCATTTACTGCCGGAAATGCCATCGATTTAGATACAACTTTCGGCAACTCCGACTCTCGATTCACCTCTTTTGAATGGGCCCGGTCGCTTGCCATGAACCCCATTGCTGGCGCAGAGTTTTTCAAACTGATGGTTGATCAGTTTGTTAATGTCTTTCTGGGCTTTGAACGGGAATGTAAACGTGGAGTTTTCGGCCGTGTTAAACATTACTATGGGGTTTTCGAAGCCCAAAATCGTGGTTCACTTCATCTGCATATTCTTATCTGGCTTGAAGGTAAATTGGTTGCCATCCCCTCTGTTTTCTGCAATAATTTACATACACGTTAATTGCAGGTGCTCTTTCGCCAAAGCTCATTCAAGAGCGAGCAATGGCAAATGAAGATTTCAAGCAACAGCTGTTCGTTTGGTTAGAAAGCATAATCAAACACGAACTCCCGTCTGGCACACGCTCTCTTTCTTCGGCTTCTAAAGCACAACAAAAGAAATGCCTGTTGGGGCGACCACGCCATCCAGATGAAGCCGATTTTGACGCTGAATGGCCGCAATATCTGCGTGAAGTTCTTGATGCATCTGGCCACGTCCATGAGCACAACGACACATGCTTTAAGAAGACCCCATACTCCATGTTATCGCTTGAAACACAGGATCGTGATCGCCTCTGCCGCTTCAATTATCCTATTCCCCTTGTCCCAGAATCTACCATGGACGAGAACGGCAAGATCTTGCTGAAACACCTGGATGCAAATGTCGTGGGTTACAATCCGACCATCACTGGTTCATTTCAGTGCAACACTGATGCCAAATTTGTCGGTTCGGGTCCCCTCGGTATGGCTCTGGCAATCTACATGTGCAATTATGCTGCCAAATCAACTCTGGACTCTGCTCTGATAATGAGCGCCCTCGCCGCTGCCATGAAATCACTTAGAACGATTTACACCATGAACAACTCGGACGCACCTGTTTCAGAAAATGACGAACATTGTCGCAAATTACTTTTGAAAACTCTGAACCAAATCAATGGACGTCGTGAATTGTCTGGTCAACAAGTTGCATGCGCACTTCTAGGTATCAGAAACCATATTACCGATGCTCAGTTTGCGGTATTCCACTGGTCAAAATTGCTGACCTGGATCTCTCGGGAAATTTTTCCGGCATACTGCAAGCTCAAACCCGACGACGTATCAGGCAAAGAACCAAGGTGCACAGTTACCTTTCGGCTTCCAAATTGTTGTTCATCCTCACAAAAGCTCTGAACTCGCTGATGAATACGGCGAACCCGTTGACGACAATTTGGCACCCACCTCGAACGACGAAGGGTCAGTCTTGAATGCTATTTCTCCTGTGCAACCGGGTATTAATGGACTTTTAGAGCTAACATCAATGACGAGGATGAAGAGGAATCTGATATAGTTGATCTCACCGATTCCATGGTTATTCTCGAGGAACATTCCGCCCCCCTCTGAATTCTCTTGTGTACGATGTTCTTTTCCGGCCTACCGAGATAGAGGATGTTCCGATGTGGGACCAATTTAGCCTGTACGAAAAGATCCGGAAGACGAAAGGGAAAAAAATTCAGGATGAAGAAGATACAGATGGCGAACTTGAAGATGCCATTGGTACGCAAACCCATTTTTATTTCATTGAGTTTCCTGATAATCTGGAAGGCGTATCTTGCACTGAATTCGAATTTTCAACTGGTCATCCACAAAAACACAGTCACGTCCTTCGAAAGCGCAAAATATCTCACATACCTGTGCTTTCTGGATCCCCCATTCCACGTCGGGGCCTTGAAGACCACGCCAAAAAATATGCGGTTGTCATGCTTGCATTATTTCGTCCATGGAACAGGTCTGCTACAAACCCTTTAAAGCCGGAGACCACTTCTTGGAAGAATGCTCTCAGCAATCTTCTTGTATCATTGCCGCAGAGCAAAATCGAAATTATGGACCACATGCAAGAGCAATGGGAATGCCGACTAGCTGCGGACAATTTTTCCGCACAGTACAAAGCACGTCAGGCGAATTTTAACGCCTCAGATCATATTTCCTTGCATCTCGATACCATGAACGAGCTGGCAGGAGACCTTGACTGGCAACTGGGTCAACTCAATCAGGCTATTGGGGCAGAATACAATCCTGATGTCCCTGATACAAACGACTTCGAAGAATTTTTTGAGGCATGCGGAACGCGAACCAAATTGGCCACAGATGCTGCCATTGCATTAGCTGGTGCAGCCAACTTCTACCACATTCCAGTCACCCCCGATAATATCAGTGATCTTCTTGGCGGTCGTGCTGTTGAATCACAAGACGGTGCAGCCCACACAAGAGCTAATGCGGCAACACTTCTCATAGCCGAAGAAAAGTCCTTGGCCGTGTCAAACCGTGCTCGTCAAGGTACCTGATTATTCTCAGATCACATTAGCAGCAGCTCAATATATTTACAGCTGCTCTCCCGAGATCAAAGTCTAGCCATTCCGCCCGAACAATTCACTCACCGATCCAGCCTATACTCTCTACTTTTGCCAAAGAAAAGAAACTCGCATGCCTGCGCATCTCGAAATTCCATGGCGGAGATAACAGTATCTGGAACGAACTGGTAGAGTGGAAAAAAATCGCCATTGCAATTATCGACAAGTTCACACTGAACAAGAAGCAGCGATTGGTATTCCTGTTGAAGGTTCATCATTGCATGCAGTCTATGGTTTCAAATTCCGACCGTAAACCCTTTCGCGTCATTCTTGGGGGTCCAGGCGGAGCCGGAAAATCACACATATACGATGCTCTCCGGGCGTTCTACAATGAGATTGAGAAACTTGCTGAACTCAATTTCACTGCTCCGACTGGAGTCTCCGCTAGCAACATCCGTGGCTCCACTGTACACCATGAGCTTTCACTCCGAACACCATATTCTGCCTTGACAAAGAATAATTCGGCACCACTGCAATCTCTGTGGCTAGATTGGAGCCCACCTGCACTCTCATCATTGACGAGTTCTTTTTCCTCGGATGCACAGATTTTGAAAAGATACTCGCAATATCAACCTCGCCCGCGGATGCACCGACGATCCATTTGGAAATCTTGACCTCATTCTATCCGGAGATGAATACCAGCTCACAGGTCCTAGAGCGGTCCCTCTCTTCGACCACCAGAGTGTTTCACTGCACAAGGACAACTGCCATCTTCAGGCATTGAGTCCAGAGGTACGACGAAATGTAACGGCAATCAAAAACTATTGGACTATCGACAACTGTGTGGTTCTAGATGAGGTTGTTCGCCAGCGCAACCCTCAATTTGTTGCTCTTCTAAACCGCCTTCGCCGTGGCGTTTGTACAGTTTCAGGAGACGACAATGATCTTGATTTCCTCAAGCAATACCAGCTTGGATCCCCAGCATGCATTGTTGACCCCAAATTTTCCGATATAATGAAGTGGCTATATACACCGGAACTTGCGGCACCCCTCATTTCATACACCAATTCCATTCGAAACTCACACAACTGGATCATGGCCCAATCATTTGCGGCTGCGACCGGTCAAGAATTCGCCATTTACTATTCCGAAGACACTGTCGGTGCTGGAAAGAACCGCACGGTACTTCGTGGTCAGAATGCCGTGATGCATGGAACACACCGATCAAATCATTGGCCAAAGATCTCAGTGGACGACTTCCACTCATCATTGGGATGCCCGTTTTTATTGTCGACAATATTGCAGTTGAACTCGGACTTGCAAATGGGAGCGGGGGTACTCTGGTCAATATTGACTTCGAGAAGCGGGAAGGCCGACGCTATGCCATATCTGCCGAGGTGGAGATCCCACTCTATACATCCTCTGATCCCAAGGCCATTTTCCCCCACCGAGTTGTTCTTTCGCTAGCAGCCAACAGCATTCAGTTTTCGAAGGCGACAGGAAAAAAACTTTATTCTGCTCGTCGTCACCAGCTTCCTTTAATTCCGGGATTCAGTTTCACGCCCATAACTCACAAAGTCATCGCTGAATGCGGCCACCATCCACTTGGAAAGCTGCGCAACCATCGCTGCTTCCTATGTTATGTTATCCAGGATCAAGTGCGACGAAGATGAGCTTCGCGGCCTCGCCATTCTCGGTAACATAAATGCAAAAAACATCCAGAGTCATGCGCCGCAGGAAGTGAGAAACGAGGAATCACGGTTAGAACACCTTGCTGCTGCCACACTGAAACGAGCGAAAGATGATTTGAGATGGTATTTAGACTTGACTGGAGACTGTTTTGACTAAAAACTGTATAATAATATAACAAAACTCGATAGACACCGTAAAAACTACATTTCTGAAAATAAAAACTCACAAATTGCTCCGAGTCGTTTCTTCTTCACAAATAGAAGTTTACTTCTTTTTGTGCTCAGAGGACCAAAAATGTTCCGATACGGCTTATATAATCTTGTAATCATGTGCTCTTTCTCTTCGTCGCTTGTGCATTTCGGAATTTCCTCTCTTCTCTTTCAAGATGGTCTCTGACTGTTCGATGCCTGAAGCACAGTCAGCTTGTAAACATCCTACCCAACATCTTCTGATGGCCCTCGAAAACGTCGTAAAAGTAACAGTGGCTCAGCGGCAAATGACACTCCAAAAAAATTAAAAAAAAAATTAAAAAATCCCGAAATAGATATCGAGTTCGGGTTAGGGTTAGAGAGCACTAACATGCGAGACAACCCCAAGCTTGTGATAGGACAGGCATGCAGCAGAGGAAAAGAATGGAAGGGGAGAAATACAAACGCACCCAAGATCAACCCAAGATAGTACTTATTCCCATCCTACTATCATTCGACTACCTGCCCGTCAATTTTCGTGGATACCTGCCGGGGGTGCGATACGCACTCCTGCACGGCGCGGGAGATTCAAGGGGCCGACACATGCCAGCAATTCCCTGACCGCAAAGGCATCAAATGAAGTTGGCAGAATGCAGACGACGTGGAGAAGAGAAAGCAAGAGATCCACCAAATGACAGAATGTGACTAATAATCACGTGACTAATAAAGCACGTGATTTACAGGGACCCCCATCCGTCTGACAAATTTCAAGCCAATTTCAATTTTCTTGCTGCATGGCACATGATCGTCACGACTGTCACTACTGTCACTCGCCCCTTTCATTCTGCTGCCAGTCACGGACATCGACCTTCTCCAAATCTCTTGCTTCGGACCAACTGGCCCTTAGCTCTCCCTTTCCCACCTCCACACTGCTGCTCCCAACTGACTGTCACCCACGCTGCCAACATGAAATGCACAGTTGCCTTCTTGGTCTCAATCTTCTCTCACGACAAAACTTTTAACCTTTTCAATTAAACCGCCTGCTTGGTCCTGGAATCCTGGTCTAACCCGCAGTGCACTTCAACATTCCTTGACATTCCCGCAAGCCTGCTACAATCCGATCCCTCAAATACTCTAAGTATGTCTTTCATTCTCTTCTCCTCATTATAATTATGCCGCCGCAAATCGTGCTCATTATAGCTACGACCGACACAGCTCTTCATGCAGAAAATATCACAATTCGACTGCAACGTGTAGCCGATGCCATCGTCTGGCTCACCGCTAACAATACCCTTTACGCAATCCACTCCGAATTTCAGTTTCGCGGCAATTCCCACATCAGCGTCCTCAATCTTCTGCAGCCATGTACAATTAGTTCAAGCTTGAAGCGTGCACACTGACCCCTCTTGCATAGCTCTCTCTGGAATTGCTCCAATGGTCATGGCTCCTGTGTTACAGCCCGACATTTCCTTCCGTATCTGTGCGTATTCCTGTCATATTCTCTTGCTTGCATTGCTTATCTTATGTATTAGACATGCTTTTGATAATCTACCGTTAACAGTTATATACTACCTGACTAATTCATCAACGGCGACCTTCATGTTTCCCACCCCATTGCTAGTTAAGCTTTTTCGTCAGCTGCATAATCTTCCTTTGTTCTTCAGGCTGCACATCCTTTTAAGCCTCTGCTTCGTCATTTCTATTCCCACTATTTTTCTTCTTCCCGCCCATGTCGTTCAGCTCCCCATTCCATCGTAACGGCCTTCTTCGCACCAAAGAATATGCTGCCTCTGCACTGTTCCCTTCTGCTTTTAAATTCGTCAAGGCTGGCAACGGACACACTCTCACTGTCGATGTCCCTGGCCCGGTCAACCCGGATGCTCCCGCTCCAGCTGACGCTATCGTCATCGTTATCGACGTTGTATCAGACTCCTGTTTCTTCCTTTCCCCCACCGGTAACTGGAACCCCAAGCGCGATGTGCAATATGCAAAACCATTGGAAGACGCCAAATACACGTTCCTGATAACCAAGCCAGGTACATGCATTCAGTTTCGACCTTTATGATTATCCGCACTGATTATCTTCTCTCAGTAAACGATCTGACCTTTGCCCCAGACTTCCCTGTCTTCATCACCGCCGTCAAAAAATATCAGTTGTCTATCTCCAAAACGGGTATTAACAAGTGGTTAGTTGTGAAAGATGGATCTGAAGATGCCTTTCGCTTTGCCTTTCCCGTATTCATGGAAAAGGTAAGATTCTCTTCTTCCCTATCCCATATTGTCTCATTATAGTTGAACAGGATCCCGGCGCAGGTATTCCTCCGTTTCGATCTCTCTACTGTCTATTAACTAGTATCAGAACAGGCCACTAACATCAGCACCTGGCCCGTACGTACCGAAGCTCGGGATGAACTCACTGGCATTATCCATTCCCATTCCATTCGTGTCTTTCATGTCTTTGACACCGACCACTCCCTCATTGACCCTGTCGATATCCCCAACAAACTGAAGGGCGCTATCGTCGAGTGTTCCACCCGTATTCTCCACTTTCCCTTTGACAAAGACGACTCCTTCGTCGGTGAGTACTGCTTTTTCCCCACTTCAATGTAGAACTTGGTCTTCAATTCCACACAGGTGAAATAATGCAGATAGTCATTCTGTGCCCTAAACCAGTGCAACCGCCGAGCCCCTACAAGAAAGCCCCAACCAAACCCTACCGTCCTGCCGCAATGTCTCCCACTGACGTTCACGCTCAAGAACAGCGGGCCGTCAATCTCTTCACGCCCCCCATCTCTACCGCCAGTCCTTCAAACATCCCGGTTCCCCCCAGTAAGTCTCTCATCCTCCGCTGCAGGCGTCCACTTACATGCTATTGCAGGAATCGAAAAGCGCCAAGCAAGCGATGAACCCGAAGGCAGCAACCCCAAACGTGCCAAGGCCAAGAACTCCGATGAAGACGAGGCAGCCTCGAAGGACAACGACGGTGAAAGCAGTAGTGGTATTGGTAGCAGCAGCGGCAGTAGCACTTGAATTTACTATCTCAGCCTCTTAACTTGTACCAGTCTACTAACTGTACCAATTCGATTTTCCTGAACCCCACATTCTATTTGTGCCCCACCGCTTGCCGGCCACATCAACTCATTTCTGTTTGTGCCCCGCCGCTTGCCGGCCACTCCCTTTCATACAGTGGGACTGCGGTGGCACTTCTCCAGCACGTGCCGTTTGGGCCCAACAAAAAAATTGTAATTTATTTCTTATTTTCTAGAGGAAGAGGAGGATAAATTATACTGGCACGGTCCCGCAATTGGAACAGCCAGTTTGCTGAAGACTAACAAGTAGCTAATGTACGGCTATCCGTACGTAACTCCAAGAAACCCTCAGACTACTGAAGGGGGGCAGAAAGCTAAGCCTTCTCTGAGTATCTCCCTGGCATGACACTAGTTGGATGGTCGGATAAAAAGCCCAATGGGAAAAAATCCCCACAATCCAGGAGATACCCTAAAGAGTCTGAACTCTACAGTTCCTTTGGGCATGCATGCAACTACGTACTAACTAAAACTAAACTACAGTCAACTCTGTCTTAACCCATAGCTCTCATAGCCCATAATCTGCTCTAACCCATACTTTTTTGGCAGTTTTCAGACCCTGTTCCTCAATTAAAACCCATAAATCTGTGGTAACCCATACCCTGGAGCGTCCACTGAGAGCCATGAGTCAAGACTTGACTGTACATGGAATAATATGAGCATATCTCAGAAGACTTCTAGGCGAGTTAACAATGCCAGCCTATCCAGAGGTGCTCCTCTTCCTCTTCAGCCATTAAAAGAAAGAGAAAGACTTGGGCAATAACAGGGTATCCTGTGAGAGTGGAAAGAGACATAGAAATAGTGTGCTCAAATTATACACACCTGAGCAGTGAGCACAATGGGGGAGGGAGGAGAGGGTGAGTGAGCCTTGAGGCAGCCACATGTACAGATGCACACCAGTATCGAGCCGAATTTCGCATCGCCTTTGCGGCGGGTAAAACAAAACCTACTACAAAACCCGAATGTACATTACAGTAGATGGCGAGAAATGGTAGCAGTCTATGCTGCGGGGTAGACAGGTAGCGTGTATGTATATGGTGGTATAGGTCGTAGCTGTCGTATGTAGGGTACTCATGATATGCCGATTAAATAAATATGCAGAGGCGCGTGCAGACAACAAGGAAAGCATTGTGGTCGAGAGCAACAGGGGCGCAGGGACTACGAGGAGAGGTCCTCGATCGCACGCTTCTCCTGCACGAGCACATTGAGCTCGTGCTGGCTTTGCTCCCGTGTCCGCGAGCGCGACGCCATGCGGATTTTGGTGCGCCAGTCCTGTACCCATGCGACGGCCCACCGGGTTGCGCGTTGCTTCTCCTCGGTGGTGCTGGGCTGTATCGGCTCATGCGTGATCAAAGCGCGCAGCCGCTCGCGCCCCAGGATAGGCGCCAACGACAAGAACGATAAGACTACTAGTTTGGTGATGATCGCCGGCGACGTCAGAAGGGACGAAACGGTTTGGGGGTGGGTGAGGGGTGGGAGGCGACGGTTTGGAGAATGTCCCCTATCTGATAAGAAGAGTGAACATCAGGAGGGTGTTTCGGGAAATTAACGCGTACCTGGCATGTCACCGCAGTCCAGGGTAATGAGCCAATGAATGCACCGAGCATGCAATCCCAGATGGACACTCCGCAGACGCCACAGGCGATGTTGATGCCGGACCACGGCACGACACCAATTAGACGCAGGACAGACAGGCGGACCCAAGCGGATGATCGGGGCCTGTCAGAAGTGACCTCACTGCTGGGAGATGATTTTGGGTCTGAGTCACCCTCGAGTGCATGACGCGTAAGGTCTAACGCGCGTGGAAAGAAACGCGTAATGAGGGGGCCAAGGGGCATTGCTAGGAGAGTGGCGCATGCGGAGCCAATGGTGGTCAGAGATGTCAAGAGTATTGTTGCAAACGCAGGTGAAAACAAGGCCCCTGCAAGAACGTTCTGGAGGGGGTCAGGCAACCATAGACGTACACAGGACATCCGGCCTACCCAAATGACGCTGCCGGGTACGGACCAGGCGTGTTTCCATATTGCGGTGATGGCCATGACGCCGATGACATGGGCCATTTGTGCTGGGCCGCTCTGGGAGTAGCCGTGGAGCTCTCTTCCCAGCTGGGCGAGGTCGGTGAGAGTGTTTGGCCACGACACGGTGATGGGAAGTGTGGCCAAGCAGAGCAGCACCAGTGCTGTAGAGAGCGGCAGGAGGAGCATCACGAGGAGCATCGGGACATGGGCCTGCATGGGGTGAGACGATATACACGAGGAGGGAGGGAAACTTACGGAAGGGAACCAGTGATGTGACTGCGGTGGGGGCTTGGGATCGTGATGAGGGAAGGGGGAGTGTTCTGTGGTTGCAGAGAGCGGGAGAACGAGGTCAGGGTCTTGGGGGCCATGCCTGGGGTTGAGGTGTGTCCAGTCAAGGATGCGGGAGGCCACGAGGTAGAGCATGGGGGATGGGGGCGGGTCTTGGGGGCCGGCAGAGGGGCGACGGTCGAGGGTGCAGAGGGAAAGGCTGCGGCTGGTGGACGATGCGCGGTCTCTGGTTCGCGGTGGGGGCGCAAGGGACATGGGTGGACTGAACAAAAAAGACAGTCAGCCATACATATGTGGTTCTTGCCGTTGCCTATTTGGGTCCCGATACATTTGGCAATTTCACAAGCACCGAATACCGCGCCTACCCGCGTCGCGCCGTCGCAAGAATATACTACCCCCAGCCGAAGCCCTCAGCCTCAGCTGCTATCCTCGCTGCTTCAGCTCCCCTGCAGCTCCTCAGTGCTCTCGCCGTTGCCTGCCGTCGCCATCGCTTACCTTGCGATCACGTCAGCCTGCTGACCGACGCGCCGCCAGTGCGTCAGCACGACTGCAATTACATATCCGCGTACCCGTCAGGTGCAGCTGAATACAAAGCTCGGAACATGCTCCGACGCTATACCACCTCGCGAGTTTTGCGCGACCTCGTCCATTTCCGCGCGGATCATCGCGGCACACAAAAGAACTTTTCGCAACAGCAGACGATGCCGTCGGCCCCACGGCGGACGGCAGCAAAAAGATGCAAGTCTTATGGGAACCGCGATTCTATCAGTCGAGGTCACTCGCAAACATATTGCATGGCAGGACATGGCATATTCATACTCGTCTGACCACGCCGCACTAATGCGCTGCCCTCCTGCTCTCCTGGATCACGCTCTGCAGCTCCTCCAGCTTGCGCTTCGAGCGCAACAGCGTCCCGAGCTAAAAGTGAAAGAAATAAAATAAATAAAAAATCGCGAAATATGAGCAGCGGAACCTCAACGCACCCGCTTTTTTGTCAGCTTGCGCGCTTTTTTGTCCTTGAGAGCGAGATAATCAGCAAAGGCCCATGAGCAGAGAGAGCGACACGCACTTTGGAGTTTCGCAGGAGCTCCATTACCCGTCTCTCGTACGCGGAAAAGCCAGCAACCTCACGGACAACGGCTCGGACGAACTTAGTCTTGGTGGACTGGACACCTGCGAGCAGCGTCACATCGGCCGCTATAGACAAAACGGGCCTGCACACGCACCTTTGCGCTGACTGGGGCGCACGGCTTTTGGAATTGGTGTAGTCGGGTGTCCGTGGTTGAGGCCGTAGCGGAGGTCTACATCGGCGTCAGCAATGACCGCAGGGCAAGCCAGCCGCAACACGTACTGGTGCGGGCCATGTTGAGGTCTTGACGTTGTTGCGGTCTGTAAATCAATTTCGCCCCAAGCTGTATAGTACCACGTGCATCGTTCCCACGACCTTGATCGACCATCTTATCTTATCAGATTCAAGTCTACGCAAAGTGTATATACAAGACCAGTAATGAACAAAACAAAAAAACTACGCAGTCCCTGCCACCGCTGGTGGCCGAGCTGACCACTGCCGAACCATCTTCACTTTTCCCCCAGCAGCTGGCGGCAGCGATATAACAGCTACGGGTGTGTCCTGCCGCGGCGCAGTCGGGGCAGTCCGTACAGCGTGAAAGGTAGGCCGTGCAGGGGGTATATTGTCAGAGTGTCGCTGGCCGTGTTGCTGCTGCCCAGAAGGCGCTCCTCCATCCTCCTCCTCTTCTTCCTCCTCCTCCTCGTCATCATCGTCGTCGGCGGCGTCCTACAGGTCGACATCAGAGCTGCACAACATTTGAGTGGAGCCCGAACATACGGGATCAAAGTCCTCCATCTGTCTATCCTGTTCGTCTTCCTCGTCTTCGTACTCATCCTCGTCAATCCACCTCCCCCGCCAGTCAACGAGATCCAGCTCGGCCGGAGTCTCCGGTCGAAGTCGCAACCACTGCATCCGGGGCCCACACTTGGCACGCTCGCTGACCTTGAACCCATATATCCGAGGCACATAAACATAGCCGGCCGCGCGCTTTTGTCCACCGTAAGGATTGGGATTCACGAAGGGAGAGCTACGACTAGCGCTGTTGGAGGTACTTCGCGGAGAGAGCGAGGAGCCACCCGACGATGGGGCCTTCCAAAACGGCGCGGGTGCCGAATCGCGGTAGTTCTGGAAGAAGAGGTGGGCAAAGGTGGTGCCAAAAAATGCGCCTGAACCGTATCATCACCTTGATCAGTCACGTCGGGCATGAGACACTGGCCAGAAACTTGCCGTCTACGCCTTGAAACCTACTGCTCGGAGGTACGTATATGTCGTTGCAATTGGGACAGAAAAGTTTCACCGTGTCCATGCCGGGCAAGTCAGATCGGCCGCAAGGTACTACATTGCACCCAACACAATAGACGCGTGGACACGAACCGAATATCCCGCTCTCGTACTTGTCGACCTGAAATCCTCTGAGAATCAGCACACTAGGCCATCAAGACCGAGTCATACCATGGCCTGTTGTCCGGCGCGTCCAAGTATGTAGCGCTGATGCACGAGACCGTATAACATCTCTGCAGACGATTCTACTATAGAGACGTCTGGTATTTTTGCAGCATCTTCATCTAAACGCGTAGCGTGAGCAGTGTTCGAAGGAACATGACCTCGAGGGCGTCGCACCTGGCTCTACGTCTAGCACCATCTCCATAGCTTCCTTCCAAAACGGCACCATGGAGTTGAGGCCCGTGAGGTTAAAGTCGTCCTCAATGAAGTCTTCCGTAACCTCGCAGAAGTATTCGTGCCCAGGCAAAGAGCAGAACCAACTGATCCATGTGAGTGTGGAGGTTGGTGTAGACGAGGCTGTTAGGGTAGGTTCGAGGCATCAGATATTGTCCAGAGCGTCGAACACGAGGTGCGTGAGTTGGTGGCAGGAAAAAACACGTACTATACCCGTCTTCTTGCTCTTCCGGCTCTTCCATGACCTCGTCTCCCTCTCCTCCGCCGCTGATGGTGTCCTCCTCGAGGTCTGCCTGCCCTTGTCGCGACATTGTCGTCGACGACTCGAGTTATCCTGGATATGATGGGATTTGAAACTCCGACGGCCTCTGATCCAAATAAGGACGTTTGAGTTGTTCTGCCTGCGCTCGTTTGCAGACTTACATTATACCTTTTCTGGGCAATCGTTCGCCTCATTTTTCGTACGGATCCTACCCAAAATATCAGTGCATCGGTTGAGAACGTCAAGAGCTCTTGCGGCGAAGACCTGACAATGAAAACGGACCTCAAGTTCATGTGGTAGCTCTATGGCGATATCATGCATCGGCCTGCCGTCTCCTGCTGCTCAGTGTTCCCGCGTTCACGACCGATGCATAGTTTGCTTTCCAAATCTCTTGCTATTGGCGCAAATCTCCGCAGTCTCCCCCTTCTTCGAGCCTAATAACGCCTTATCTCGCATGATGTACTATGGCTTTAACTATCGTTTGACTCGTTAAATGCCGTCTACCCTGACTTGACCCCGAGAGCCCCATTCTGGCATCGAATATCCTGGCTGTGCGGAACGGTAATCCATTTTCGTGCGTTCATAAACCCAAGTATGTACGTTCTGGGAAAGGGTGTCCGAGAGGCATACCTTGTCCAACCGTGAAGCGGATCCCAACTACAAACTACTTGGAACTTGCTTTGGGAATCGGTCCTCGTCCCATGTTTTCACCAAGAGTATCATCATGTGCACGACGCGACCAGGTGACCGAGTGACGACGGGGAACTCTGAAGAGCTGTAGTTGAAACTTGAAGCTTGAAGCCGTGGACCTGCGACCAGCTCTGATTTCGAATCCAAGGGCTCAGACTTGACGAAAGATCGCGCCACGCCGTATGGATCTTCAAGTGTTCTTCGTGTGGCTATCTTCTGCGCGACTACAAGCGTTCCATTCTTACTGGGGCGCTTTTCGGACGGAAATGCTCCACTACCGTCCCTTAGATTCTAGGACTAAGTATATACAAGTTTCCTTCCTGGAAACTTGCGAAACCTATGAGTTTTCCTTTTGGCTCAGCGCTAGCGGTCTGTGGAGGGCCGACTTCCTCAGGCCTACTGGCCATCGAATTCCCAGTCTGGCCATAGGTTGCCGTGCTTTGATTGCAATGCGCATGTCGTGGTGAGAGTACGCGGTCACGTGCGTTCGGACTCGAAATGATTTTTCGTTCATCTGCATTCCTATCGATCTGGAAAAAAACATGGACCGTGACATGTGTCGATGATCAGGATCTGTCGATTGCTTAAGAGCGGGCGCTTGAGTTTAAGTAACACTCGTCAGGTGAGATCACCACAGAGAGATGGAAGGGAGAACAGTGTTCTGATCAGGGCATTCGGTACCACACACTTTGCTCCAAACTGTTCAACTTTGTCCTCGAACCAAGTTGTCGCCCTCCCAACCCTTAAGAATTGCCATATATAGGCCTTCTGCAGTTCGCCTTGTACGTAACATGAAACTTTATGCACCCCTTCTATCTTGCATGTCAAAATTGAACTGCCGACTATAAAAGGTGGAGATCTACGTGTGGACTCGATTGCGCACCATCTCCAACACTTTACTTTGTCCATAACTTGGTATCTGATTGAACCATGCCTCCCCGTAATGCTCCAGTTGCTAAAGGTACGTAACGACCTTCGCACCCTCGTGCCCTCGCTCACTTGCCTCTTCCAGGTGCGAGCGGTGAGTCACGTTGTCGATCGTCTTTTCACTTGTTCGATCGTTCTTTGTCTGTTCTCTTCAGCCGGTGGGGTATGTCCACTTTGCTTATAACCGTCTCTCCACCGTGCTCTAACGTTGTTCAGGCTGGGCTCCCTACTTCTGGCGGCCATGTTACCACCGTGGGCCTTTTTCTCTGTCCCGAACACTTGAACCCACATTCTTTTCAGGTGGGAGTCAAAAGACCCTCGTTCGGGTCTGGGGAGCGCCTGTGCCCATCTATGTCAATTCCTTCGTGACGACCGTGCCCGACTCGATTATCCACCACTATGACGGTCCGTTTTTCTTCCTTTTTTTGTCATTGCCGCTTATTGATTTATTGCAGTCGGTATGTGGTCTGCTGAGGTATACAGCGGTCCATTCTGATACTTTGTAGTGATCTCTCCGTCCGAGAAGACTCTTCCGGCGCGCATGACGATGGACCTGATCCGTCGTCTTCAATTCGACGTTGCGCCGCAGATCTTCACCCCTCGCTGCGTGTATGACGGTGATGATACTTTCGAACCCCTTGTTTCGAGACTGATTGTCCAAATAGGCAGAAAGAACATTTTCGCCGTCCGTAGGCTCCCTTTCGACACCGGGTCCCAAGAGGTAATTCCAGAACCTGTTTATTCTGCCCCGAACCAACTGTCTTGTAGTTTGACGTGACCCTAGCGGACGCGAACGCTGGGGGAAGCGGGAAGGGGCCCAAAGTCTACAAGATCAAGCTGACCCATGTTGCGGAGATCAACCCCGAGTAAGTCGCCCGTATGATCGTCTGCTCGTGCCCTTCATTGCTGTTCATGCTCCAGGGTATTGAAGCGCTTCATTGCGGGAGATCAATCCCACGACAACACTGTGCTTACTGCCATCACGGTTCGTTCGAGTAGGTCTGTCATCGATATGTGAATTCACTGTTGCTGCCCAGGCGCTCAATGTCGTTATCCGCATGGAACCCACTCTCAAATACCCATTCAACGTCCGCTCCTTCTTCACTAATCGCGAGACCAAGGACATTGGAGCTGGCCTCGAGCTCTGGGCAAGTTCACCAGCGCCTGGATGTGTCGTTGCTAACATTGCGAATTGCAGCGCGGCTACTTCCAATCCATCCGACCTGGGATTGGCAAGATGTTGATCAACGTGGACATTTCAACGGCGACGATGTACAAACATGGACCGCTTCTTCGTCTTTGCCTCGAGTACATCGGCAAGAATGACCCGAACGCCTTGTCACCCAAACGTGGTCTCCCCGATCGCGAGCGCCTGCGCCTACAGCGATTCATTTCCGGGATTCGTATCATCACTAAGCACTCTGGCGCCGGTGGCCAAGTGCAAGAGACTCCTCGCGTCATCAAGAAGCTCAGCACTGCCAGTGCCAGCTCCCTTACGTTCCAGATGCGTGAAGGACAGACGATGACCGTCGCCGACTATTTCAGGAATACCCAAAACAAGCCGCTTGAGTTCCCCGACGTGATTTGCGCCGAGGTTGGTGTTTATATCGTGCTGCTTCCCGCGCATCGCTTACCGCTCTTGTAATAGGTGGGATCGGGTGCATTGATCCCACTCGGTAAGTTCTCGTTTGTGTTCCTTGTTATCCATCGCTGACCGCTTGCATCACAGAGTTGTGCTTTGTGTCACCCGGACAGGTGGGGTTTCTGACGGTCCGTCGATGCAGAACGACGCTTAAATTTCATTGAACCCAGTTGATGCGGAAACAAGTGCCACCGGAGAAGACCAAAGATGTATTGGACTTTGCAACGAAACGCCCTCAGGACCGCCTTCAAAGCATAAAAAGCGGCCTGGAGGTTCTCGCGTACGGCCAATCCGAGTACGTGCGCCAATTCGGCATGGTGGTCGACCACGCCGCTGGTCCGCTCAAAGTCCAGGCACGCGTCTTGAAGCCCCCCATGCTCAAGTACGGTGCCGGCTCACGCCAGCTGACGATCGTATGTTTCTCTTCTTTCTCTAGATTGACTGCTTGTATTGACTTTTTCAAGACGCCGCGGGATGGCGCGTGGAACATGTGTGCTTTCTTTCTTCTCTCTCTTCTGACATTGATACAATGTCTGTAGGGTGGACAAACGCTTTTTCAAGCCTGTGGAGATAGCTCGTTGGGTTGTCGTCATCTACGAGCAGCAGGTCTGTTCACCGTTTGATTGTCATCATTTCCATCTGAACATGGATCCAGCGCCGATTCAACGACAGCTCCGCTCGCGACATGATCAACGGACTTGTCGCCAGCGCACGCGATGTCGGTATGTCCGCAGTCGCCTGCTTCTCTATTTTCCCTCCTAACAGGAATGACAGGCATGAAGATTGCCCCCACCGAGTTTATCTTTTGGGAGAACGGACAGGGCCGAATTGCCGACCAGCTGAAGGCTGCCGGTGCTGCCTGCGCCGCTAAGATGAAGGCCGGCCCCAACCTCATGGTCGTCATTCTTCCCGAGGGTGGGAATGATATTTACACTTCTGTGAAGCAGTATGTATTTTCTTTTCTGTGTCACCCGTTTATCGATTCGCTTGTCTTAGTTTCGGTGACGTCCAAATGGGTGTCGCTACCCAGTGCCTCAAAAGCTCCAAGTGCTTCCGGGCAAAACCCCAGTACTACGCGAACGTGTGTTTGAAGTGCGTGCCGTGCTTTCAAAAATGTTCCCTCCTCTTTTCCTCATCGATGTGATCCAGGATCAACGTCAAGCTAGGTGGGATCAACACCATCCCTGACCCTTCTTCGGTGTCTGTGTTGACAGACCCGCACAACCCCACTATTGTCATGGGTTCGTCCGCTTGGTATTCTGTGTTACCCTTCGTACTCACTCCCTTCGCCAGGCGGTTCGTCGGACTCTATCTTCCATTCTGACCAAAACTGACGACAGGACGCTTGGCCTTCATCCAGCTGACGTTCGTTGTTACATTGCTCTCCGTGGCGTTGTTCACCCTAATGGATCTCATTCCAGGTCATTCACCCCGCTCCTGGATCGGACGGGCGCCCCTCGTTCACCGCACTCGTCGCTAATGTCGACTCTGACACAGCCAAATACATTGCGGCCAGCCGGGTGCAAACCTCTCGCCAAGAGATGATCGAAGAGCTGCAGTCCATGAGCAAGGTATGGGCGTCATGCAAGGCGACTTTCCTCGTTGCCGTCTCATCGCGTTCTAGCACGTCTTGAACATGTACATGCGCTACCGTGAGATGGCAGAGAAGAAGGCGAAGGGAGCCTCTGCCCCCAAACGCATCATCTTCTATCGCGGTGTGTTGGTCTTCTTCGCTGTTAGCTATCGGACCTGATGGATTCACAGATGGCGTGAGCGAGGGACAATTCAAGCAAGTCCTAGAGCAAGGTCTGCCGTCGATTGTTTTTTCCCGTTATATGTTACTCATGGTACTAAAGAATTGCCTTTGATCAAGAGTTTGTGCGTCACTGCTCTTGCTCGTGTCATTTTGATTTCATGACCAGAGGCCTGCGCCGAGTTGAACATCTCACCGAAAATCACGATTCTTGTTGTTGGCAAGGTGCGTTGTCCGAGCCCCTGGTGTATCGATTTTTATTTTTATTTCCAGCGGCACCATATGCGGTGCTTATTTCCTTTTCTTCACCTTGTGGTGTCTTAACCTTTTTTTTCCCAGGTTCTTCCCTCAGAGCGAGCGCGATGCGGATCGTTCCGGCAATTGCCGCGCAGGCACAGTCGTCGATCGCGAGGTCTCTCATCCGACCGAATTTGACTTCTACCTTCAAAGCCACGGAGGGCTGCTGGGTGGTCTTTCCCTTGAGCTTGCCGATTGATGACTGACCGGTGTTCCCAGGCACGAGTCGTCCAGCGCACTATTCGGTGCTCTATGACGTGAGTCTCGTATTGTCCAACGTTTCGTAGTCTAACTGAACACCGTTTCCAGGAAAACAATTTCTCGTAGCGGTATATCTTTCTCCACATCAGCTTGTTCACGGCGTTGCTCCTTTCAAGCGCAGATGCCTTGCAGTCCCTCTCGTTCGCCCTCTGCCACGTCTACGCCCGTTCGACGCGCTCGGTTTCGATCCCCGCCCCCGTGTATTGTCAGTCGTGACGTCCGCTTCTTTTCTTCCCAGACGCTCATCGTTCGCCTCCTAGACGCGGACATCGTCTGCTCCCGGGCCAAGAACCACTATGACCCGCAAGGCACCGTCGACTTTTCGGACTCGGCGACCCAGATCGACGCCGCGCAGGTGGACACTTCGCTGGAGGCCTTCAGACGCGGCTTCAAACCCCTTCACCAGTCGCAGTCCACGCTCATGTACTTCTCTGTCCGTGCTCTTGTTATTTTCTGCTCGTTACGATAGCTGATGTCGATTGTTCCTCAGTGATCTACTCGTCGTCGCCACCATCTTGGTAGGTTCCTGACCTGTCTGACTTTTGCCAACACGACTATTCCAGCAACTCTGTCGCGCCTTTTTTTTTTTTGAAACCTCAGGCTGCTGCAGTTGTCCCCGATCTTTCTGATCATTTACCACCGTTGTACTGTACTGTAGCTGTCCCAATCAACTTGTATCATTGCTGTATGCAGGGCCTGAACTTCGCGCTCTGTGATTCTGTACATCTACCACGAATCTGTCGCTGCTAGCCTTGTAACTCTGTAGCTATCTAAATCGACTCGTACCACCAATTTGAGCCGCGTCCTTTGTTGTTGGGATGCTATCAGCCAACTATTATCCTCCGGCTCCCCGTCACCGCTCGAATAATTACAGGATTGGGCCACTCCGAACGTATTGGTTCATGGCCGTGCTAAATTATGAGAATTAATAGATTCCGTGACATGTGTTCGTTGTCGATTATGCCATGATGAGTTCGCGTCCGAGCGGGTCCTGCGTGCATTTGAAGACGCAAACGTGCCGGCAATGTAGCCGAAAGAGATCTACGCAGCCCCGAATTCAGGAGGCGAGCTCAGTCAAACACACACGTCGCGTGTCGCTGTATATCCTTCGCCCACAGCAGCGCGCCAAAGATGCAACAGAGAAGCAGCTGGCCCGCGGCCCACGTCGCGAGGCCGTAGCGCCACTTGTGCCAGCCCTTGAGCACGGCGAGCTCGGCGGCGAACGTGCTGATGGTCGTGAGGCACCCGCAGTACCCGTCGGCGAGGCCCTGCAGCAGGGCGCACGCGCCGGCGCGACGCGGGGACGGCACTCATGCTCTGCAGGACGCGCAGCGCGCCGAGGAGCGCGGTGCCGAACGCGTTCGCGGCGAACGTGCCGAGCGGGAACGTGGGGGGATGGGGTTGAGCGCGATGCCGAGGAGGTAGCGCGTGAGGGTGCCCGGGAAGGAGAAGAGCAGCGCGGCGGTGGCTTGGTGGCGGAAGGAGGCGGGGAGCAGGAAATACGCCGGGAGCGTCGCGAAGTAGGTGCAGACTGCGAGCGCGGAGACGGAGCGTCGGAGGAGCTTGGAGGGCGGGGCGGCGGGTTGGAAGTATGGTGAGGTTTGGCCGGCGAGGAACATCCCGAAGAAGAGAGAGGACATGGAGATGGACATGGTAAACACTGACTTGCCCAAGCCATCCATGAACTGCCCAGGTTTTTAGAATGGGAAACGGGCGGGGGAGAAGCGGGAGCGTACATCGCTGAGGCCGGATCGGTGGTCGCCATCGATATTGACCCAGGACTTGAAGACGTCAAGCTGCCAGCTGGAGAACGTCGTCAGAGATCCACAGAAACCTGGAGACAAGGAATGAGTTATGGTACGGGTATGAACAAGCAAATGCACCTGTGACGAGTGCGGTGTATGCAGGCGGATAGCTAACAGAAGATTCAAAACGAGGAAATGAAACGGGCGCTGAACAAGCTCACTATCTCCCAAACGGCTCCTTGAGGGCGAGGCAGAAGCCCATGAGGAGGCAGCCGACGGCCTGGACGTACGCGAGCGAGAAGATGCTCTGGCCGCTGTACGTCGCGAGGGCACGTAGGCCGAGACGCGCGAGAAGGCCGAAGACGGAGAAGGGCATGAGGAGGGTGAGGACGTAGGGCGAGAGGGGGGCGTAGACTTTGGGGTGGACGACGAGCACGGGCTCCTTGGGGTCGGGGTCGGGCGCCATCCGGTGGGCCGTTGGCAAGGTCATTGGGGACGTGGCGTGTCTGTCCCAAAATAGAACAGTTCATCAGATAGGATTCAATAATCTGCAGCTAAGAGGAAACAAATGTCCAAGAGTGTGCATATCGCTTTACTTATTTCTAACGACTATCAGACCGTGAACATTCTAATATCGACAGCCAATACCCGATGACGTCACGGAATTGCTGACTACCATGTACTCAAGTAAGATTGTCCATCCGGCATGGGTAAATTCGGCGCGGCGCTGTATCCTGTTATGTTTAGCTTTAGGCCGCTGACGGATCGACTCCGAAACATAACTGTTAAGTTTAGCTTGTCATCGTAAACATAATTAGGTTTAGCCTCCCTGTTGCGCGGAGGTGACTCGGGAATGCATGAACGCATATGTGGTCATATATCGAGTCCAGCTAGCCCAGCTGAGACATGGCGTAGGTGGGCGATAGCTTCTTGTCTTCGCCCCGACATCGCAGCGTCTTGCTTAGATGCGTCCATGCACCCACACCTCCTCGAGGCCTCCTTCTACGCTGCCCTCGGACCAGTTTAGATCTGTTTTATCCAAAGCCCGACTCAGTGAACACCAAACTCCGGGACGCTTGCCGTGACCGTCCCGGTTTCTTCCTTCACCCGCTGCTCCAAGATAGGCAGAAGACTCTGCTGGCATTGGCTGCTCCCAAGCTGCTCCATTAGTGCTTTTGATAACAGACCTCACTTCGTAGCTGCGAACCACATGACTTGTCGGAAAAAAACCTATTCAGTTCACTGGCAGAATGCGTCCGGTTTAATTTTTTAGCCATGTTCATGTGCGACAGGCTCCTCCACGGTGAGGCTGCTCTGGCAATTCCTTATGTGGGTGTCCCGGGCGAAGACGCCATGTGAGACATGTTCGGAGACCTCGGATGCACGACGTTCAAGTAGACTAGGACAGGAATGTAGGAAAGAAGCGAAGCTCAGACGCGTACGTTGTGTGCACATGCAAGCATTATATCCCTCGCACGGTCTTGGGCCTCGCCATTAGGCTGGCAACATGGGGCGCTGCCTTGCCAGCCTTGGTTTACGATGGCCCGCGATGTAAGATGAGAAAAAAAAGGCGTGGGAGGGACAGGCTTTTTTATAGACGGGCCAGGAGACACGTGTGTTTTCGGAGCCGTCGGCAGAGTAGTGATCGGGATGGATGTTCGCATTAACGTCAAGCAATGCAACGCCGCAAACTATGCAAGCTGAACTATTGATAGGCCCTGGCAAGGCTGACAAAGTCCTGGGACGCGCTGCACCGATATGGCATGAGCGTGCACAAGTCAGCATCCCCTACGATAAATCCATGCCAGTCCCCATGCACTCCGTTCTCGTTTCTCGCTTCCACAGCTCACCGTCCCATCCACACTCCCCCCCGCCCCCACCCCCTCCCCCCCCATGTCCAGGCCCCCCGTCTCAGCCATCCCCGGCCCCTACTACTTCGCCTTTGCCGTCTACGAGCCGCTGCTCACCACCCTCGGCTTCCTAGGTACACTCGTGTCAGTCCCGCTCTCTCTCCTCTTGCCCCTCACGCGTCTCACGCGGTCCCCCCCAGAGACCCCAAGGGCGTGAGCCGTTTTCCCCAGCCGCGCGGTCCGAGCGCTCACCCGTATGTATAACCAGACACACGACTACCAGGCGCCCTGGCCCGGAGGCACCCCGCCCGACACCCTCCCCCTCGCCACCCGCATCACCATCATCCAGCTCGGCCACGTCTGCGCCCTCCTCGGCCTGCTCAACGTCTTCATGCTCTCCACCGCGCGCACCCACCTGAGTGCCCAGCCCGCGCTGCAGGAAAAGGTCCGCGTCCGCCCCGTGTGATCCCCCCCCCTCCGCTGACCGGCCGTGTCCAGATTGTATCTGCGCTGCTCACCCCCCTCTTGATCGCGGACGTCGTCCATCTGTACCTCACATTGTGGGCCCTCGGGGACCAAAGGTGGGACTTTAAGAACTGGGGCCCGATGCTAGTCGCCACCGTCTCCTTGGGTCTCACCCTACTCGTCCCCCGCCTGATGTGGCATCTGGGCATAGCCCGCTACGTCGACAAGCGAGACGGAAACTACCCAAAGGCATAATTATACCCTACGCTCGCACTACTTTGTGAGTTCCGTCCCATCCAGCCGAGCAACACTAACAAGCCGAGACTCCAGATTCTATACAAATTGTAATCGTACACAGTATTTATTCTTAACATTCGGTACTCGGTCGCATTTAGTACACTACATCAAGCAAGAAAGGAGTTCGTAAACGTAGATATCGTGATCGGCGAAATAAAGCCACTCTAGAACGGCGCATTCACTATCCCAGAGTGACTCCGCCGCGACGGCGCGCCAAGGGAGACACGCGTCGGCCGCCGCAGCTGCTTCTTGTTAACAGCGACGACGTTATTCGCCAGCGCGACAATCTACCGGCATTGTATCAGACGACATTCCTCGCCGAGAGCAAAACACATACAATTTCCTTGTCGTCCCCAAACTTGAAATTGTCTTGCACGACATTGTCCTCGTACTTCTTGATCTCGTATTTATCAAGGAAGCCCTTTTTGACTTTTGAAAAGTCCCAGGCGACAACAAACTGCCCTGTCGAGGTGACAATGGCGTTCTCCTCCTGGTCCTGCCCTGTATTGAATCTGGGGACAGTGTCAGAGGAAGCCACTGAAGCAGCAGAACAACGATTTCACCTAGCAGGCGAGAAGGATATGTCGTGATTCATATACGCAACATGTTCTCCCCTCAGCTGGGAAATGCAGGGTCAGATACATTCTGCCTTGGACACGATGGAGCGTACCTGCAGGCGGCGGGGGATGGGTTTCGCCGACGCCGGGAAGCTACGGTCAAAGCCCAGACTGCCCTGGTACCTGCCCTCCCCGATGAGCGTATCAATGAGCAGCAGGTACGTCTTCGTCGTCGCCACAACATAGCGCCCGTCGGCCGTGACATCGATCCCAATAATCGGATCGCCCAGCGGCGGCAGCGCCGTCTTCGCGATCTTGCCAATCGAGTCGAACAACCGGATGTCGCCCTTCTCGCTCGCGACCGCGAGCTTCCCCGCCGCGGTCGTCGCGACGCCCGAGAACTTGTTCTTGCTCACGTACTGCTTGAACTGGCTCTCCACCATCTTCGTCCCCGACACCCGCGGGTCGATCCGGAAGAGCGCGTTGTGCGACGCGCCGACGAGCGTCTGCTCGCGCGTCGTCGGCGCAAATTTGTTGTCCGGCGCGATGTGGTCCACGGTGATGTCGTCGTGGACCTTCCACTCTTCGACGATCTTGCCCCGCTCGAGATCCAGATTGTACAGCGAATTCGGGTCGCCGGGATTCATCAAGATCATCTTCGTATCTTGATCGTGCAGCATGACCTTGAAAAAAGATGTGAGATGCTCGCCCTCGTCGAGATGGAATGGAAAAAGCATACCTGCTTCGGCTTGAACTCTTTGCCCTTGGCAGTTGCAAGTCCACTGATGTTTCCGCCAAACTTCATCTCATGGTCACCACCGCGGGTGAACACGCCGATCTTGTTGCCCCGGACCACATATGTCCTGTCTCCCTTGTAGCCGACAGTGAGCTGCGAGTTGCGTTCGCCGTCAGCGAAAGAAGGCTGATCTTCGTCATCTTCTGGCTCCTCCTCAGAGTCGCTGGCATCTGTTGGATAATTAGACATCTAGTAGCGTGAAAAAAAAAAGAAAAAAAAATGTAGCCCACCTTCGTCAAGTCCCAGCTCTGATCGGATCACGTCTTCATCCTCTTCCTCGTCCGATACGTCCGGCATTTCGACATCCTCGTTTGCGCTCTTGATGTAGTTTTGTTCATCGGGCTTGAAATCGGTATAAGCACATTAATAAGGGGGAAACAGTCACGACAGCACACCTTGATTTTACCCCACGCAGTCTGGTAAAGTGCTTCCCAGAGCGCTTGAGTGAACATCTGCAGGAAGGCCTCGTATTCCTCTGGCCCAGAGAATCGCATGACCCAACTGGTCATAACTTGGTCCTCGCCAAGATGGTTCCACGTAAGGGAGCGCATCTTGCTCGTCCAGCGCTGATTCATGTCGGTGGCGATCCTGTGCGCTAGGAGCTGCCCGTCATCACTGGACGCGATCAGCCAGCTCTCGAAAGACGCGCTCTGCTGGATCTTGGCTGTCACGGTACCGTGTTGCACGAATTCTGCCCGATCGTTGTCCCAGAAGTAAAGGTCTGCCTCCTGAGAAATAAGGACCGGAAGATCCATGGAAGGGGACGCGTGTTCAGGCGACGCCCGGGCCTTCCCTTTCGTGGGTTCCACCGCGAGGGCCTCCGAGGTTTTGGCCTTCGCAGTGACTTTTTTCCTGTGAACGGGCTTGTTTTCGGAGGGAGCCCTGAATAGATGGTTGGAGGGGAATGCAAGGACCACAGCGTATACTACTCACTTCCAGATGAACTCCTGCAGGTCTTTGTCGCCCACATTGTCGGCCACCGTTTTGTACTTGCGCTCGTACATGGCACGGTACATGCAAGTTTCGAAGAACGCACGCGTGGGCGCATTCGTGCCGGTCGCGACATACTCATAAAACTCGTCAATGTCACCTTGTAGGTCGCGCCAAATAAAATTAGGTTCGCCATCCGTCTCCCCAGCGCGAAATTCGAGTTCTTCGGCTATAAGAAAGGTCTTCTCCTCGTCGGCTGTAGCATGTAATCAGCAAAAGAAAACACGAGACATTGAGCATCCCGCACTCTCGTCTTCATCTTCCAAGAGCTCCTGATCTCCGTCTTCATATACTCTGGTGATGACTAGCTGAAAATGGTGCTCGACAGCCGACACCCGACGGATGGTAGCCATGGCGTCATTGTATCTTCTAAAGTTTAACGAGAGAACGCCGCCACACGAAACAGGAGACATACATGCATTCCCTTGATGTTCGTATATTTCCTGAGCGACTTCAGATTTCGAGCGAAGCTCTCAATCCGCGTAGTGTACGTACCTGGCCGGACAAGATATAGTTGCCCTGCGGGTATCTTCACGACTTCGGCAGCATTGGGGTCGTCTGAACACACGTGAGCGGTGTTCCTCAAAGAGTAGAATAGGACTAACGCCAGACTTTTCCGATTACTGAAAGAGTGTGGGTGAGAAGAGCTGCACAGGGAAGCCACTGGAGGACGCACAGCTCTTGAAGATGTTCATGGTTCCGGACGCGTTCCCTCGAAAGTATAGGAGGAGCAAGGGAAGATATGGATGTGACTATCGTTTCCACCCCGACGCGACGCGGCAAGTGGAAAGGGAAATAGGGTGTTACGCAGAGGTTAGGGATTGTGGACGCAAGCAAGAGGCCAGACAAGAAACTTCCATTTTCGGCTTTGTTACGCGAGTCGTGACCACCGATGAGTTGTGACGTTTGCGCGCCTGCACCCATGTCCGAGTCGCAAGACCATCGTTTAACGTCGTCCCCGTTCGCTGGCTCTCCAAGTTAAAAACGATCCCAGATATACGCGTCAAATTGATTATTTGTTCCAGGGCCATTCAGCAACGATCCTGCCACGCCCCTCCGTCGTCTCGATTCCGATGGCTTCCATATGACTGGAGAGGCGAGTTCCATATGACGCGAATTTCCATCCCCAGTGAAACTGAAGGTCCCCTCAGTTTGTCCCAGGACACGATTCGCCTACTTCGACGCTCTCGGAATCTACCTTATTTCGATTCAATGATTCCGCGTCTCGTTCTGCCTTACGCGCCACCTACACGCCTGGAAGCGGCACGCCTAGTAGGAAGACCCTTGTGCGCTCGGACCCGTCTATTTTGACCGCCTTTGACCCTGCGGATCGCGAGCTGTACGATCTTTGGGCTCCCACAAATTGATGAACAATTTGAATCACAAATTATTTAAAAACAGAGCAAGCCCTCCTGCGCCGTTCCCAGTCTGCTTTTCTTGCCTTTCCTTCAACTCTCTGTCCCTGTTTCGTGCCAACATGAATTGTAATCCACCTTTCTGCTTGGCACGAGTTTTGGGCAACGTAGGTGCTACCGGGCGTGCAGATGGCTCCGTGGCTGGACAGGACGGTCGCGTGGATGCGACTTCAATTGTTTCTTCGACTCGAACGAGTGGTTTATTAGATATCGCATTCGAGACCACATCGTTCATGGCGCGGCTCTGTGTACCTGCCTTGCGTGTCCTCGGAAACAGCACGGCATTTCCGCGGGCCACGGGCAATTTCTGAACCCACCCGCACACTAAGCAGGTCGTCTGGACGGCCCTAGAAGAAGAAACATTCGACTTTCTAGCGTCTTTGAGCCGAACGGTTCGGACGGCGCTTTCACCACGGTGTAATGCACAACCACATTGACGGCACAATGGCAAATCCGGGGACGAGTGATTTACACGAACAGAATGCAGAGCAGAGAGACTGGGTACGGCTGGGAGCAGCGAGTAGGGTAGTGCAAGCCAGAACTTGACGGTCGCGTCTGAATCGACATCCATAAGTGGAGACAATGGTGGCTGAAGCACGCAAACAGGCCAAAACAACCAGAGCTGTGATCCATCCTTATTGTGAACAAGAACAAAGAAAAAATGTGGCATAAGAAAGGCGGCCTTATACCAGCGCAGCTCTTTCTTCATCGTCTACCATCATCATCATGCCCTATACACGCCCGAGCAACACGCATGCCCCGCCTGTTTCTTATAATCTAGCCTCGTGTGAGGCACTCCCTCCTTCACCTCAAACACCCACCACCTCTCGCGGCCGACGCCCCTCCATCTCGAATCCCATGCACTGGTTGTCGCGAAGTTCTACCCAGTCTTCTTTCGGCCCTTCGAAGCCAACTCGCATCTCAGAGCCCAAGCTCATCCGCTCTATCGAGATTCTCTCGTCCAGAGCAGGTGTCCTTGGTGCTGGCGCTACAGTTGTCAGGACGCCAGATGAGGCGTTGAGAGACACTGGGGTCAGAATGCAGTATGATGATGCTGGAGACGACAAGGATGGACAAGAATTGGAACATCGCTCTCAACCATCCAATGACTCTTCGTCCGAAGAGGAAGACGAGATTCCATCTCCCCCAGACAGTCCACCGCTGCCGCCTATTCCTTCTGACACAGAGGAAAAGCCTTCATTCCACTTCGACGCTGACCCTCAGCCATTCTCACCTCCGCGACCTATGCGTGCGGTCCCTACCACTCCAACGCCAGCTTTGCGCCCATCCTTCAAGACGAAGCGAACAGAGAGCGTTGACGTTTCCTCTGTGGTTCCTCCTCTTCCCTCCAACATCTCATCTACACCGGCTCCTCCACCTTTCAACCCGATTCTCGTGTCGGATGCACCTTCGCCGACCGCTGACCGCTCAAGAATAATCGTTACGCTAGAAACATGCGCTGCGACCTACCGAACGACTTTGGACACGCTTTCCAGTCGGCCCTCTTTTATTTCCAATTATATAGCATCTTTGTTCGGACGCCGGCGATCCGACTCTGTGGCCTCCTCGGTGTACTCGACCGCCAGCGAGGACATGTCAGCTTATCGCCGCCACCTTACATCACAGGGTCTGCTTCCCCAGACCTCCTCCTCGGTGCACATCTTCCTTGATCGTCCAAGTGAACCGTAAGTTGTTCATTCCAATGCGCCTTCGTTTCCTAATTCCTGTTAGATATGTCCACATCCTGAACTACCTTCGCTCGCCGTGTGCCTCTCCGGAAGGCCCAGAGGTGCTACCACCTCGCGCTGCGCAGGCTGGTCTCGATGACCTGTTGGAGTTGCGCGCAGAAGCGGCCTACCTAGGGCTTGATGGCTTGAGCAAATTGTGTACTAACGAGATTCGTCAACGACACGGTCCTCGCCTTCACACGCGCAGCCGTAGCTCCGGTAGCTCTATTCATAGTTTGCATGCGTCAGTCTGCAGCTTACAGACCACGCTGGAACGTGTCGAGCGCCAGCACTCGAGGTCGTTGAGCAAGGATAGTACGGTCGACGAAATGGGGAATCGATCGCCTCCTACTCCCGAGTCTTGGGCAGGTCGTCGCGTGAGGAGTCAAACACGCCATAGTTCTCAAAGACTTCCACCAGCTGGCTGGTTATGATCTTACTTACATTATTGCCTGATCGACTCTTATGTAGCATATTTTCTCGGCACCCATCATATGTACATAGCATTCACAATTGTATCCACCCTCATTTATACTTCAATTCTCGAGTAATCAACCGAGTGGTTCGTTCAATGGATGTTTTTAGTCTTGTCCGAACATATACACGGTGAAATACACTATGCAATAACGTGAATCAGTAGCCGGCGCAGGATGAGAGGCGAAAGGGGGGAACTGATCGTTTGTCAGTATAGAGAAAGGTTACGAAGGTGCATAGTCAAAATAAAAGTACAATGTTCAAGGTCACTCCCTCATCTTGAATTCTTCACCTCTTTTGCTCGGCATAGGGATTCATACTGTAAACCTTGATGACAGGCGGGCTCTTCGTAAGGTCAGCGGTGACAATGACCTAGAGAAGGAGAGGATTTCTCAATTAGAGGCGAAAGCGTACTGAAGAACTAAAACATACTGGGACGTTCATCAGTTCACGAATGTCCTGGATCTTGTGTCCGGAAGCAGTCGATCGCAAGCCTTCGAATTCAGGCTTAATCTTTGCCATTGACAGCAATCTCTGCGTTGAAGTTTCCGTCTCCTCCTTTCCGCTGTCGTTGCGGCCAAGCACGATCTCGTCATCGTCTACCTCATCTTCATCGAACAAGGCACTTTCATCATGAACCGAGCGAGAAGCGACCTCCATTTTCAGCGCATGTTGTTCAGCGTTCTGTTTCACCTTTTTCAAATGCTCGTCGTCACTATTCTCCGCCAACCAGCTTATCACATCCCGGTTGGACCAGTAGATCTGCAACGTGTGCGAATGTTCATCGTAAACATGGTTCTAGAAGATGTCAGGAAGGTCGAATGACAAAGCGAAATTGAAACTCACGTCGATGGGCATCTGGTCAACGTGAACTCTCTTTTCGATACCGAATTCGGGAACCAAAACATCGAAGGCAGCATCTAGAACTCCCACAACTTTCGCCTGACGGACGACCGGTCCATATCGTTGAGTAAGGTCCGCGATAAGAACGCAAAGGAACAAGTGAGCAGACTGTTCCTGAGCAAGAGTAGCGGAGTCCCGTTTGCTGAGATATTGGTCAAGCTCAATCAACACGGCACGGTAAGTATGAATTCTCACATGTTACATTGTTGCGCCACTTTGGCTACGGCATCACGGTCCATGGTGAATTTGGGCTCCGCTTTATAAAGGAGTTAGAACGGAACAATATTAACCCAATTTACGCACCACCAGCACCCTGCAAGACAGATTCTAATTGACGATGAACAAGAAGATCGGCATATCTCCGGATAGGAGATGTGAAGTGGGTGTAGAGGGGTGTGTTCAGGGCGTAGTGATTGTATTTCGCAATGTCCAGCATTCCCGCACAGAAGTACTTCGCGCGTTGAGTGGCCTTGAAAGAAAGCAACTCAAGCAGCCTGCGGGCCGTGGGATCTGTGATGGCATTGAAGGATCGCATCAGGGCACCCGCAGAAGATGTGTCCATCTGATATCCGAGCCTCTCTGCCCGCTCCGCGAACGCAGTCTGTAAATGACAGGTGAGAGGTCAATGCATGGGGAATGGGAAAAATAGACATACCAATCGGCGTTCAATTGGATTATCATGGCGACGAAGAAGAGCTTGCTCAGGCAGATGCACAGCAATATGCTGGGCGACTGCGATATTAGTTAACAACATGAACTGCGGAGAACAGGTAAGAGCTTGGGGTATCAACCGATTCGGAATCATATACCTCCTCAATCAGGTCATTGGCGTCTGTGCGTTCATACTGTCCACAATCCACAGGCAGACCATTGCCATCCAGCTTGAACTGAAGGCGGAGGGAGTCGAGACTGAGAGTCCCATTTTCGAATCGACGGGCGCGCAGCTTCTTCGCAAGACCTTCGAGAACTTTGATGTCGTGCTCGATATCTGCAGCACCGTGTTCGGGAGTGACAGGAAAGCTACCCAAATTTTTGCCTTCGATGACATTCTGGGCATCCTTATATGCCAGCTTCGCAGCGGATCTGGAGCTTGGTCAATACATATACTCAAGCCGAAACAAAACCAGCGTACTTGATGACAGTCTTCCCAAACCACTTCTTGAGGACGGTCCCATCGTTGTTCATGGTGAAGATAGTGGAGAAGGCCAAACGTTCGTGACCAGGGACAAGACTGCACAGCTGCTCGCTGAGAGCTGGAGGAAGCATCGGAACTGCGCGTTGAATAAGATACACGCTCGTGGCACGTTTACGAGCATCGCGGTCAAGTGCGGTGTTGGGCTTCACGAAGTAAGAAACGTCTGCAATATGGACGCCGACGTCGTATGTGCCGTCCTCGTTCAACTTGACCGAGATGGCGTCGTCCAGATCCTTCGCAGTCTCGGGATCAATACTGAAAATGCGGTCGGCGCGAAGGTCTTTGCGGATTTCTAGCTCCCTCTCCGGGATGCTCCACGGCATGGGAGGCAGACATTTGATGACATTCTCCGTGAAGTCCTCTGTGGGGAAGTTGCAGTCTTTGAGGAGGGCACTGGTCTCGACCTCGATGTCGCCGATAGGACCCAGCTCCTCGACCAAAGTTCCGAAAGGATGCAAAGAACTGATTGGCTAGAAAAGATATGAGAACTTTTCGTGACCAAGGAGTTGCCACTGACATGACGCTTGATGCACGCCACGAATAATTTGTCGACGTACGCATCGGAATTCTGGACGAAATCGGGCGGTGCCTGCTCCGTGGGGATGGCGATGAGAGGCACGCGCTTGTCAGTTGGCTTGAACCAGACGATCTTGGGACGCTCAATTGGTGCGCGACGAGGCTCGTCACCTCGGTCACCCTCACGTTCGCGACGTTCAGCCTCTTGTTTCTCCTTCGTCGCCGCGGACGAAGGGCGCAAAAGACCCAACGTGCCCGAGAACAACTGACCGGGCATCCGCTCCACAACGGCGACGACGTGTCCTGCAAATTGGGGCTTCACATCGTCCGTTACTCTGTGAGGAACGTCAACATTGACCACACGGAGCAGAGAGAGAACATACTCCTCGTCCTCAAACAACATCAATCCTTGTCCCTCAACCTCGACATCGTCCTTCTTCTTGTCATCCTTGCGACCAGCGCTGCTTTTCAAGTCATAGGCCGCGTTCTCTTCTTTTTTCCTCTTCTTTCTTCTTTCTCTTTCTTAGTACCCCAGACCTCGTCAACATCCAGCAGTTCGACAGCTACGATGTCTCCCTCAAGGGCACGATTACGGTCCTTGGAACCGCAGATGTATATATCCGCGTCAAGAACTTCTGTGGCGACATATGCATCGGATCTATTGCGCTTGTTGACTCGGAGAATTCCGACGACCAATTTGCCAGCTGCAAGAAGAGGAGGAAGAGATGCCTGTGGAAGGTAAGGCGCAAAAAGAGATTTGCGTTGTGGCTGGTTCGACTGCTGTTGAAGCTGAGATTGGAATTGTTGCTGCTGTTGCTGAAGTAGGTTTATGCCTCCGAGACCAAGACCCATCATGTTCGCTGCCATCATGTTAGGCAACATATTCGGGAAGCTGAACGACGGCATCTTGTGGTGGTGCCCGCCGGCCGCCGCACGAAACTGTTGAAGGCTCTGTAGCTGAGCTTGCGCCTGAGCCAGATCTGCGGCAAACGCATTGTTGCCTTGCACGCCACCAACGCCGCCATCTGATAGTGAAATAAACAAAAGACAGTGAAATATAACGAGTGACGACCACTCACTGATGCGCCAGCTGGAATCCGCAACACGCGAAGGTTGGCGAGAGTGGCCGCCGAAGGAAGCAGGACCAAACCCGTCTTCGAATCCGTCCTGGCCAGCGTAAGGGTTGCCGTAGCTGATAGAACCACCGTTACCTACGGGGCCGCCAGGCTTATTCACAACATTGACGCTGTGTCTCCGGCCGTGCCCACGCGGAATACCCTGCGCTTGCCCATCCAGTCCGAGATTGAGCGTTCCCAGGTTTCCAAACTGGCCCATCGGATTTTGGGGGCCACCGAAAGGGCCACTCGCGCCCATGGGAACAGTGCTGTGGACACGCCTATGGGCGACTCCGCGGTTAGGTGCAAGTCCTTGTGTCTGGAAAGACAAGACTTGATTAGAGGCCAATTGCTGCTGATACAGAGCTTGCTGCTGCTGTTGAAGCGCCTCAATCTGATTCTGCAAAGCGATCTAGGAAATAATTAGTTTTGCGACTTTCCAATAGCAGAATGTAATCACCTGCTCGGCCATTATCCCAGTGATCTCCGCACTGTCAGTCTTCCTGTGCTTCTGCTCGACAGGACCATCGCTTGGGAAATTGACAGATTGCTGCTGCTGAGGGAATTGGAAGCCGCTATCCTCCTCATTGATGGGAGGGCCCATCGGACCACCACGCTTCCTAGCTCCAAACATGAAGCCAGGTGCCAGTTGCGGGCGCCCAGTTGGACCTACAGAATCTACCTGTTCCTGCTGGGCCAACGCAGCAAACCGAGGCGCCATAAAACTCTGGGATGCGAACGCGGTTGGTGACCAGGCTGCTGATAGTAGTTTTCTTGAATTTCACCGTCCTCAAAAGAGGCACCTCCCGCATCCTCGGCATCTTCGACCATCGATCCCAAATGAGGAGCGAACGAATTGAAGTTGCCAGACAGAGCTGCACCGACAGAAACAGCCTTGCGATGCTTCACATCTGCTGCATTACCCGTTCCCGGATAAGCGGCAGCGCCGGGCTGGAAGACGGGAGCATTGATGGGAAGGTTAGAGTGAACTTGAGGGGTAGGCATGGAGAAGTTGTTGGCTGCGGGCTGCGGAGAGGTCGTTTTCAAGTCCGCAATGACCCGTGGAGCGAGGAAAGAGCGTCGCTGGATTCTTTGCTCTGCGTAGGGACTGGAGAAGAAGACTGCTTAGCAGATCCTGTAGCGTTGTTGTTGTTACGTCCTCCTTGGGAAGCAGACGGCTGCGCCTTGCGGTGAGCAGGGGCGCGGCCACCGTTATTTCTGATTCTTGTTTCGCTGGTCAGGCTTCCGACCGCTCTCGGAGCCTTTGCGGGAAGCTGTGTCAGAGCCTGACTCTGGTGCAGGGCCATTGCCGGACGGTTTCTTGTTTCCCGTCCTGGAAGAAGGTCTCGGGGCACCTTGTGCAGACGAGCCACCACCTGCCGGTCTAGTAGAACCTGAAGGATTCCTCTTGGAACCCCGATTGCTGGCAGAAGAAGGGGGCTTCTTCTCGTCCTTCTTAGGCGGAGGCTGCGTTTGGGGCGTAACTTCGTCGGTCATATCGTTCGTAACGAGAATAGAGAAGGTATTTTTAGAGTCTTTTTGTGTTTTGAATTTCAGTGTCAAGTGGGTCCTGCTGGCACAGGATTCAACGCGCTGCTCAGTTCAGAATGGGACGGGATGCAACAAACCTGGGAGGTGGAACGTGTTGATGGAACGGCTTTGCCCTGTAGGGCGAGTGAGGGAAAGAATGCAAGAGGATGGAGCTTATCGCTGTGCGCTCAGAACCGTCACTATGCTCTCTTTGATTTCCCACGCTTCTCGTCCAATCAGCCACGGTGACAACTCAAAATGAAAGTATATATTGTATTGTACTACCAGCAATTTCTATGCTCTATAAGTTACCCATGATATCCCACTAGGCCTTGGCCAGCTTTTCGATAATAGCGTTCGTGTATTCGGAGGTGGAAGATTTGCCACCCAGGTCACCAGTGATGAATTTACCTTCCGCGATGGTCTAGCCACGTACCGTTAGCGTTATACAAGCAGTGGAAGACCCGTTTTACCGTCAGGGCAGCCTTCTCAATCTTCTCTGCATAATCGAAGAGGTTCATGTGTCTATTATCATTGATCTTGTTGATAGCCCGTTCCGCAACAGCGTAGATCGACGAACCTCAACATCATTAGGGAAGACAAGAGGAGCGCTGTGGGATTAGCGAGACCCTTGCCTGTAAGCAGTCAGAAGACTGGCTCCAGTTTATCATGAACAGTGCGTTTTACGTACCAGCGATGTCTGGGGCTGAACCGTGCACGGCCTCGAAAATAGACGCGTCCTGACCCTCGCATTGAGACGGAAATGGACTTGAAGACAGGATGCCACTTACTCGTCCAATGTTTCCGGAAGGGGTCAATCCCAGCCCACCGATAAGTCCGGCGCACATATCGGACAGGATATCACCGTAGAGATTTGGCATGACCATAACTCGGTCAGAATATGGTTTGGGTTTTGAACGACTTGCAAGCAAACGCGGTCAAGAAGATCTTCGTCGTACGCACGCCAGGGAACCCCTTGGAAACCTCGCGGCATGCCGATAAAAACATGCCATCAGACATTTTCCTTTCGACTCAAGTTATAAGGGGCCCAAGTTTTAGCCAGAAAGACGCACATGATGTTGGCCTTGTGGACAGCGGTGACTCGCTTCCTCCGCTGGATTCAGCATAATGGAAAGCATAACGGGCGACTCTCTCTGAAGCTTCCCATGTAATGAGTTTAATCGACTGAACCACACCGTCGACGATCTAGTGCGACATAAGTTTCGAGTGCTTTGGAATAAATAGAAAGACGTGCCTCATGTTCGATGCCAGAGTACTCTCCCTCTGTATTTTCACGAATCAAAACCGTATTAACGTCGTCGTACGGAGTTTTGAATCCCTGGATTGAAACACAAGGCCGAACATTGGCGAAAAGGTTGAAAGTACGCCTTAGAGTAAGATTCAAGGAGACATGTCCCTTTCCAACTACAAAGGTTTGATGCACGCCAGAGAGTTTTTGCTAACACTTACTTGGCGTCGCCAATGGGCCTGAAGCAAATTGTGGGGCTCGTTTCGCACATAGTCCACAGTATTCGCACCTTTCAGGGCCACGGTGTTCTTTTTGACAGAGGTTATTGCGCTATCGGGAATGACGGTCTTCCCTGCTTTGACTACGGGTGTCACGCTGACCTCTTCCCATTGGATTGGGACCTAAAGATCTTGAGTAAAGCGACGGAAAGTGACGGAAAAAGGCGTACGGCGGCAGCAATATAGATATTCTTGATAGCCTGGCTGATCTCGGGGCCGATACCTGACGAACGTACTCCATTAGTGACAAGTATTACAGGAGGGTAGAGCAAACCATCTCCAGGAATCAAGGTGACGGTATATTTTCCCTGGTGAAAAGGTTAGGCCAAAAGAGGGATGCATTGACCCTAGAACACTCACATTACTGTCTTTCTTACCAGCGAAAGCAGCTGTTGGTGCGGCGGAAGCGTATCTCCGGAATGCCTAGAAATCGTCAGTCCGAGCGCTACCAGCACCCATAGTTTGCGACCGACTTGGGAGGGGCCGAGGGCACGCGGGGCAATGCCAGCAAGGGCCTGCTCAACATGATAGTGAAGGATCAAAAATGTAACGCGACTTTTCCCGTAACCACGTGAAACGACCCAAATCCAGATCTACAATATAAAAAATTGGGTATCGTCGTACATGTACACAATCCTCTACGAAAGATGTCACCCGCTAAGTTAGA
>JARGXW010000986.1:0-45232 GCA_029204085.1 Mycena sp. CBHHK59/15
AGGAAGTTTTGGTCGAGTGCGCTGTGTGTTTTGAGCATGGACGTGAGAAACTGCGGGATGCTGATAATCCCCGCGGGGGCGGGTGTACGCGACCGAGAACGCCGGTCGGGGAGCGACGATTGAATGGATCGAGGGAGGGGAGGAATGGCGTGATCGCCCTGGAATATAATGTTCTGGCCGCAAATCGTCAAAAATTGAGCAAAATAAACGAACATTCACAGACCACGGGGAAAATATAGAGAACGAAGAGAGGGTTCCTCAGGAATGTGATGCCATATGAAAGTTGTGCGACTCGTTGCGTTATGGCGTGCGGGTTCCAGTACCACCTGTGAGGAATGCAAGTGCGCACGCAACGGCCCTACCTCGGAATAGCCATGTGCGACCAGCGCTATAGGAAAGATCATGGACTTCAACCATATTCCTCGACCACGCGATGTGAAATGGGACAACGTGGTAGATCCACACAGATTTTCAAGAACCGAACTGCTTTGGCGTATAACGTGAATCAAATCGGACACTGACGGGGTTGCTGAAGTTACGCGAAGACCGGATTGGAAGAAGTTGCGACGCGCATGATCTCATGAAAGGGGAACCCGACGTAGATGGCGGCGAGAATGGGACCGGATTAACTGCGGGGGTCAGGGCACGGCGCATTCGCAGATGGGCTAGGCTGCCGCGACCGGGCAGACCCTGAGGATTCATGGGAGTTTGCGCCAAAGGTGATTCCAGAGCAAGAGGAGGCGTCAATGCCGCCTCATCCTCCAGTACGGGAGTCTGTGGCACGGGCACATTACCCTCTCGAGTATCACCTGGAGGTGAAAACGCTGGACCCAAGCCAAACCAGTTGCTAGAGGCTGAGATTGAACGTGAGACTGGGTACGAGGCGCGTGGCGAGTGTAGAGTGGGCTGATTGATTGGGAGTGAGAACCAGAAATATGGTGTCTGGAGAGCCAGGGCTCTCCAAAATTGGAGCCAAGGGGTAGGAAGGAGAGCTAGAGAGAAGACTGTCAATGGACTGCTGGGTGTCGCTGAAAAACTGAGCGGTGTCAGTGAATAATTGTCGAAGAGTGACGGCATCCTGCTCGCTCAAATGCGGGAGAGGATCTCCCCCATAGATCGGAGCGAAGACACCGTGATTACTACACCCAAATAGTCAGACTGTGCGGGCGGAGAGGGAGGAAATGAACGAGCCTCGGAAGAATTTGATTTTGAACATCGACATTTGATTTGTTGGTTCGAACTCCATTGGTGATGCCGCACCTACGAACAGTGAGATGTGCAAAAGGAAATATTCATCCAAAGCCTTACCGTCACGCAAAGATTGATCCGTAGCGGAGAGGCAACAGGAGGGATTTGCGCGCGTGACCTGCGCATACGGGCGGGAAGGTCCGGCTGAGGGACGCAGGTTGCCCCTCCAGCCTTCGGCTATGGCGGGTGGCAGTTGACTCATGCGGGCGCTCGCATCCCCCCCCCAAAAGAACGGCAATATTTATATTCCAGTTCTTTACGGAGAAAACCCTGAACGACCCTGAAGTCTCGAAACATATGTGTTTGATTGCTGATCCATGACACATTTCAGGTACTACGACTTCCAGCCTTCGGCTATGGCGGGTGGGCAGTTGACTCATGCGGGCGCTCGCATCCCCCCCCCAAAAGAACGGCAATATTTATATCCAGTTCTTTACGGAGAAAACCCTGAACGACCCTGAAGTCTCGAAACATATGTATTTGATTGCTGATCCATGACAAATTCCAGGTACTACGATTCGGTGTATGCCTTTTTGCAGGCAAGAAGCTGGGCATGGATAGAACGTCCCAACTCGGTATCCCGACCTTGCACCGGGATGTCACTGATAAGAAGTTGGCGGAGGCGGGCGTTGTTCGTGATCGAGAAGGTTTTAAAGCAGGACCGGAAGGAAATAGTGACATCGGGGCCGAAGTCGTCGCGACCATCAGGATCAGTTGTGGGAAAGTCCTGGTTCCAATCGTGGGTGATGAGGCACTGCGAGAAGAGCGTCAGAAGAGCACAACCATGTCTTCAATCCCATACATACCTTCACCTTCCACGTCGGCTTGATCGGTAAGAGCATAGAGCCGGTCAAAACAGAGAGGAAGAGTTTTACGCGCAAGAGCGGGTCCGCAGCATCAAAGTCGTCGTCGATCAATGCGTCGATAACCTGATCGTGATCCACCGGGTGGCCGAGCTCCGTGAGATAATGGGTAACGATGCGGGTGATACCTTTGACAACTTCAGTGTTCTCCTCCCACACATCATTCTCTGGGTTGGTTTCAGTAAACTCAAGGTGAGAAAGGACATCGCCGACAGCTTTGATCTGCCGATCAAAGGCTGCAAGAATAAGTTCACGACAAGGAGTTGCGAACCACTTGAGGGAAAACAAATTAGAGAAGAAGAAAAAAAAAAAAAGATCAAGTTGTACTGTCAACTTACCTCGAGAATGTGATGCGGGTGGTCTTGGCCACCGAAAGCGTCGACAGCAACATTAAACCCGTCCGTAATAGACAGGAAATCGGAATGATGTTCGATGTCGATCGTGCCCAGCGTTACAAAACTGATGATAGAGGTGCAGACACCGTCGTGTTCATCCTCGGAACGCCGCACAGAAATCATGCTCGGCTGTAAATAAGGATCAGTGTAAAACGTGAATCAAAATAAAGAGGAACTGACGTCGAAGCCTGGAATATTTACCAGATACTGATACTCCATACAGTGCTCGGACTGAGAGGCATACAGTGGCTTGTTCAACGGGACTTGCACAATTTTTTTGATGAAAGACAGGGAAGAGGGCGAGAGGAACCGGGCAAGGAAGTCGTGGTCAAACTTTGAGGCGATGATGCGGCCGTTGAATAAGGTGGACAAGAGGAATGGAGAGACAGGAACGGGGGCGCCAACAAACAGAAAGTGAAGGAGAAAGAGGAATCCGGTCGCCTTTAAAACACAGGAACGATGGGGAATCGGGCCATGCGACGGATGCAGACGAAGGGTCTGGTATGTCTCACGTTCCGTCCAGTAATGGCCGTCAGCCATCATGATTTTGACTGCCTGCGCAACGACTTCGTTACGAGGGCCTTTGCCAATACCAGCCCGCTGCAAAGCTACTGGTCAGTTTTTTTCCCCTCTCTAGTGGTGCAGTGCACTCACATCGTAACCTGGAGTCCAAAGACGGCCTGCTCACCCCGCGTGGCACCGTCGACGGCGGGCCGAGGCCAAGGGAACTGCTCCTGGAGGATTTCTTTGAACTTGAGACCAGTGGGTCGCCCGGCAAAAAGCCAGAGGCAGAGCGTTATGAGCGTCCGAGCACCCTCATCGACGGAGCGAGCACTGATGGATACACGCTCATCGAGCTCGCGGGGGATGAGAATATGATCTTGCCATGCCGCCAGAGAGTAAGGGCCGGAACCAGGCATGTGCTGGAGCGTAAGATCGGTTGGACCACCGGGACCGAGGAATGAGCGTGGCTAGGTGAATCCATTAGGTCAATAACATAAGTTTGACTCGTCTTACCTTGTTGGATGTACGGGTCAAGTCCATGGCCGACGTGAGCAGTGGGCCGGGGATGAAGAGTACAGTTCTTGAGACCGGCATTGCGGTGGCCGCAGCTTCCTGTAAATACTCGTTAAGAACTGGACATTGAAACACTTGGAAAGAACTTACATCCTGCCACTGTTGGCGCCGAACAGACCGTGTAACAATCTAAAGGACATTAATGTGAAGTCAAGGACTGAAGTGAAACAAAAACTCGCCGTGGAAGTGGGTGCCGAAACGATACGAGACTCGGCCCCGGGGTCGGTGCGTATGAGCGGAGGAAGACCATCGCGGACGAGCTGAAAAAATATCAATATTCAGGTCCGTCACTTAAATACGAGGCACACCTGGTCAATCAACGCTTCTGCCTCCGGAAACTGAAAGCAGTAGTGTGTCAGCATTGATCACCACACGGAACTGGGTATGGACATGTACATCATCGTCGCTGTCACTCAACACATAGACATTCGGTGATGGGGCCCGAACAGCCGCGGCAGAACCCGGCGTGCACGATGGGCCACAGACAGGATCAGGGTCGCCATCAAGGGAAGCCAGAATCGGGTGAAGAACCCGACGAGCCAGGCAGGTGTGAACCAAAACATGATCCGGGAGACGGGCGGTGAGATCGAACAAGCAGTCGATAGGTCCGTGGAGGTTTCTGAGACGCGGTGCTGGAAAGCAGTGAGCAAAGTGGTTTAGACGCGGAAGGATTAACGTGCCAATTAACACAAACGGACCTTCCCCGAGGTAGTTTGGGGTATAACTGAAGGGAACGTTGCGAAGAGCCTGAAGAGTAAATGTGAAGCGTGTGAGACACTTGGGATCCTCGACCCATGTCCGCGCCCCCGAGCTAAAAATAATCAGCGCTGGATTAGTATGAGGGGAAACAATACAACACTCACCGTCCTCTAGGCCCAAGCAGCACCCAGGACTTGGTGTTCGGCGTTTCCACGGATCCAGCCGCGGTACTGGCTGCGACATAGCTGATGTTGTGCGTCTTGCAGTGCGCTTGGAACGCAGAGTCGATCGTCTCGAAGATAGGGCCAGTAACTTTGACATCAACCACAAACACCAGGTTGGCCCGTTTGAGAGCAAGCTGCGCCTTCTCGAGGTCGTCGCCCCCCTTCCATGTGTAACGCGGGGAAGGATCAAGTGTATCGTTGTGGTCGGATGTGTCGAGCTGAAAAATCCAGTTATGAACAAGGTGATAGAAAAATAACATAAAATCGTCACGCACCACCTTTGGCAAAATTGCAACCGTAAGTTTGACCGACGTTACAGCACTTGGGAGAGCAAAATCATCCAAGATGGGCAAGGTAGCAGCAGACCTGGAGTATGGACGAGGGTTGCCGGACTTGCGTCTACTGGGGCTGGTCGTGGTGGTGGAAGTGGCTGAAAGACCAGAAGAGCTCATCGACTCATTGGGGTGGAGTGTGCGCTGGATCGATGCACGGCGCTGCTCCTGAACAGAGGCAACAATGGAATGGCGCTGGTTTTGAACGGAGGCCGTGGTGGGACGAGCAAGGCCAGCAAATGCGGTGATTGGTCGGTGAGGGATGAGGGGAGCAGCGGAAACCGGAGCAGCGGGCCGAGGAGTTGAGGCTATAGGCAGCGATGATTCCGAACTGGGAGAATGAGGATCACAGCGTGAAATACAAAGGCAAAAGAGTCACACTCACCTTCCCGTTGGAATAACCCGGTGTGCTGCCCAAGCAAGACCACAGACACAGACCAGGCGCATGTTCCAGACCGGCTCCGACTTCACGATGATGAGACCATGAGTATGGGTAGAAACGGGAATTTTTTTAACTCACAGAGAAAAAACCGGCACATTGTCCGTTGCCGGCGCTGCCCCGCGCAAACATCCTATTTTGAGCGGACATCTCGGAGCATGGAGCGTGCGCCATCCATGTATGGTCGCAAATAAAGCACACAACTTCAGCGCTCTCAAAATTCTGAATCTAATCAATTTCCGCATCACAAAGTTCAGAAATGAAAATTCCCACCGAGTAGTTGGGAGAGCCATCAGGATTTTCGGCGACAAAGCCGACACATGCCTGTGGGCAATCTGGTACAGCACAGGCCCCGCGGGGGCCGAATCCGAAGTTAGGACGCATAGAGAACTGGAGACTCTGACGAGGACAAAAGTGATGATGGCGATTATGTCGAGAGGTCCGTCTACTTGAAGGCGGCACAAAGAAGGTAACCGAGCCTGCGGATCAACGCCGGTCAACGCCAAGTAGTAATCTCAGCTGTGACGACCGGTGAGTGCCAAGGATGGCCAATGACTTTTACATCCTCGTCTTTGCACGTTCACATTTGCCCAGGCTGTCACTGTGATCTCACGATGATTTCATCATTGCAAATCACAAGGATTGGCAGTGAGGCGCAGTGAGGACTACAGAGCTGTGCTAGGATTGCCTAGGATCCGCAGTGATTCACGATGATGGACGAGGATGAGTGAGGACAGCCGATGTTCGGCTGTGATGCCTGATGATCGGTAAAGTCGTTTTATTTTTGTCCGATGGCGGCCATCATACAGAAGACCAGCCGTACGACATCCTGGTGCTGCGTCTCCTCCCCACTTACGAAGCACCGGTACGTCTCGCTGAATAAGAAATTTGGACTATTCAGGTTAATACTCATTCGCCAGAGATCGCGTGGAAAGTCCAGTGGATCCAGCCCGCGTAAAGTGCGGCCAAGGAACAAGAAAGATGAGCTCCCGTCTGAGGACATGAACATGGATTCCCCCGTCGACAAAAATCCGATTCCCGGCCCCAAAGGTGATTCCCTGCGCATCTGAGATTTTTGAGTGTCGAGTTGACTCATCGTGACTCACAGAGCGTAAAGTCGGGGACACTTACGATCCTGACTGCCTTCCTGACCACCGGGGTGCCTACTTTGCGCATCAGGAGTCTAAACTCGTCCAACGCGACTACAGGGATCTCGACGGCGACCTCATTGCTCCCCACCAATTATACGAGAAGTTGACGGAGGGAACCTTGTTTTCTGCGCAGATCTCCATGCACACGTACATCTTCCCTGGGAATGCCGCCCGCCCACGCAGCAAGGTAAGTTTATTTCGAAAGCGTACGATTTGCGCTAAGACATTACCTTAGATTTATCACATCTATATCGATAAGCTCAGGATCCACGATAAGGGCTACGGGGAACCTTGGAATCCGCCCATTCCTGCCTTGCCCTCGGCTGGCCCAAGCACCCCGAGAAAACACACACGCGCCGAACGTGACGACGACGCCGACAAGTCATTCGATGTCTTCAATTCAGTCTCACCTGCCAAGAAATCGCGCAGCTCCAGGTCCTAAGTTGATCTCGCTAACATCATTTTTTTTTTACGCTACTTGACAAAATTGTCTCGCAATTGGTGCACTCTTTAACTAGCCACATTCGTTCCTTCCCAGTACCTTTTATTACTTAGCAATACCATTCATTTTAATGTTTAATGTCTAAACAAATTCACGGTAGCGGGCACTGCCGCTCGCCGGCCCTACCCGCTTTATTTCCTTTTTGGGACGGATTAGGGTTAGGATTTTTAGGGCCTGGACGCGCGCTCGACGATGCCGACGTGCTCGTGTACGTTCGCCAGGATCCGGCGATGAGACTTAAACTCCTTTACTGCATATGCAGCTTGTCCGTTTTTAGTCCGCCACTTTTTAGTTTGACTGGTTATCAAAGCTATATTCTGAGTCTGGGTCTGGGTCTGGGTCGGAGAGAGAACCGTTATGTTAGATGTAAATGGTATCGACATACCTGGGTCGGAGAGAGAACTGTTAGGGGCTCTCTCCGCCCAGTATGGTAATATTACGATGTGGGCGCTCAGTCATCCTTTAACACTGGTGTGCTCCGCGATTTTGAATGGTCACGCAGTGAATTGGGAAAAAGATGCTGGGCCAAGGACTTAATTGCCAATGCCTCACGACTATCATCGCAGTGTCCTGAGCTAGTTCAAAAATATGACGACCACAGTCGAAGATATACAGAACTGCTAAAGTTGTGGACAACCAAGTGATGGAAGGGTTCAAGTTACAGGCTGAGATCAACTTTTCAGACAAGCTCAACTTACCTTGCGAAAAGCTGGAACCACAGATGGATAAACCATCGATGCAAATTACAATGCGGCACTACTACTTGACAATAGTGAGAACACAGACACATCGGGTGGCACTTACCTCAATAATTCAATGAACTCACCAACTAGCCGTCAAACCTTTGCTTTATGGATCATGACCATCAGCAGGTGCCCCGGGAAAGTAGGCCATGTATATTGTACATGATAAAGCCATAATAAGCTCCTGACCCTGTATTGCACTTGTAATTACAGCTCTTTGCGGAACTTAGGGCGCGGCCGATTTTCTTTTCCTTTTTGAGCTGTTTTTGATCATTTCAGCCAGAACAGCTGTTCTGACCTCAATTCTCGGCGTACGTTTCTGAAAACTATATGAGCAGAATTACATGACAATTCCGCAGGGCATGATGTCCTCAAAATCTTTCCATACCGCCGGTAGTAATTATAATATATTATTTTGCATGTTTTGCGGAGATCATCTCTTGTGTCGTGATTTGAAGGTTGTGTGGGATGTTGTATAGCTCTAAAAACAATTATTTGGATGGCGGAGGGCACACCGTCCTCGTAATTGAGGCATGGCACCCGGAGCGTGTGAACAGTGGACTTGAAGTTTTTCAGCGGAATAAGGTTCATGGCATGGAATGAGTGCTCTGCGGGACTGAGAAAAAAATTAACCCCCGGCAAACCAAGTTGTGTAATATTTCCGCATTTTGACGCGAATTTTCATCTGCCAATATGCGGCTAATACAAGGTGTTTTAGATATTTGTGAAATATTTTGACAAATGAGTGACTTCCCGTAAGAATTAAAATATTTTCGAGCTTGTTTGGGTCTGAATCCAACGAGGGGCATCTCGATGGATGAACTTGAATGTGTGGGATCGAGAAGGAGACGATTTGATTTTGAAGTGTTTGAGCATGATGGAAATTGGGATTGCAGTCTGCCCGGGGTGGATGGTGGGTGCTGCGTGACTTCCTCTCTCTGGATACAGAATGTACGCATACCTACCGATATTCACAGCCACCATCAGCCTCTGAAAGTTGTTCGGTCCGTTTGCCTTTGCGTAACATACTGATGTGGGTCTTTAATTTATTCCTCAATTCACGAAAGGATTGCCCGGAGAACCGAAATGTCGTCGACTGCAAATGGGGCTTGCGCATCAAGAAAAATGCCGCCGGGGAGATCGACAAGTACAAGGCTCGCCTCTTCGCTCGAGGATTCACCCAAGTTCACGGTGTGGATTACTGTACTATTTCATTCAAATCGACAGTCACACGTCACACACCCCTCTGTCGATGTCGAAATTTGGTCGAGGTCACGAAAAATCAATAAAAATAATTTGAGTATGCTCATGTTGTCATGACTTCGGCAACTTCGGGGGTGGTTTGACATGGCGTCCTCAGGGTTTATATGGTGATAATCTGCTTAATCTGCCACAGGATGTGCATGGGAAGACGACGCTAGGCGTCGGATTTCCATACAACAAGTTGTGTAATTGGACCATGGATGCGTCGCAAGGAGAGGATGCGGTCACCGAGGTTTTTGAGAGTGTCTATCGGAGAACCGACGATAGCTTCACGCGGGATCATGGAGTTTAGGCTGAAGTCACCGAACTTGTGGTTGACGACGAGGCGCAGTTTCTCTGAATTTGGTTTGGGGACGGCGTGGATTGGTTTACTGTACATGCCAGGGAGGAGTTAGGCCCGAATGCCGGTGAGAATGCCTGAAGTGTTACAAATGTGGTAAAAAGGGCCACTTTGCCAGCGAGCACCAGGATCGACTCGGAGATCAGATCACAAGAATAAAATACTTCTGGAATAAAATTCATCGTGTTTTCCCTTGACAATGTTGTAAGTTTCTTGAATGCCGAAGCGAAGGGCATTTTTGTATCGTATAATACGGGTGCGTTACATCGGTGACGATACGGGCCGTTCGGCACGAGCCGAGCGGTCCGGTGTACTGTCATAGGATCCAGAACTTACCGGGCCGTTGAGCCGAAGCGCCCATGTGGCAGTCTCTCGGTCGCACCTGAACACATCTATTTTTGAACTTGGACACGGGTTGTGACACCAGTCAATATCACAGGCCGACTTTTCGTCTAATAAAAAGCGACTGTAGAAGGTCTCCTCTCCTCAATGAATCGCTCCACCTTCAGAAAGCTTCCCCCGACCACTGGTGAGTGTAACATGTATCATTCTGCAGACTTTGATTCTACGCAGAGGTTTCAATTATTGACCAACTCTCCAAGGAATTGGCATCTGCATTTTCCAAAGGTGCGGACTCGGACCCAACAAGGAGTGGAAACTTCCTGATTGTTTCGTCCGTACAGATCCACTTGCTCGCGCTATTCTCGGAGAGTGGCCTTCGTGTACTTCCAATCTGGCAAGAGAATTTTTCAGACTCCACCTCTTGAGCGGCCTCGAAGATGGGAATGTATTCGTAGTCGGCGAAACCTCAAGCGTAGAAGGAGTTGCAGTGGTGTTTGGTGTCGGAAAAGACATGAAGTGAGTGACCATGCCACTTTATTCCGGATAGTTGAATGGAAACCATCGAAAGTATGGAATCCCCAGAATGGCAAGCGTTTCTAAATAATTTGCCGTCCAAAAACCAGGAGTGGTACACATCAGTCAGTCATTCGATTGTTTTCAGGCCTCCATTGACATCAACGAGCCACAGTTCAATCTTCAATATCGGGACTTCGTTGGCCGAGCCTATGGGTGCGACCACCAGCTGAAGTCATTGTATCTTTTACTCCTTGGGGTCCGCCCATCTTCCCAGGAAAAGGGACTGGGGACCGAACTGTTCCGTGGAGTTCAGGCGAGAGTGAATTAGCCCATCGATTTTGTCTTCGACTTTCTGACGGTTACATTCAGGCTGAAGACTTAGATGTCGATCTCTGCTGGCAAACAACCACTGCCGTAATAATATTACCCCAGATTTCCTGAGTTATCCGGCTAATATGTAACAACAGCCAGAGTTTTACAGAAAGTTGGGTTTCAAGGCCATTTCTGACACCATATATGGAAACGAACAAGGCAACGTGCGTCAATGGGCCTATCTCGATAAGAAAATTATTTAGTTCTTCTGTCAACGTATCTCGATTGAATTATATTAGCAGTTACCCGTGTCTTCGCCACGGATGTTACAAAGTATTGCTACAAGATACATATTTTCCCAAAGCGGAACATACACGATATTATATTATGATAGCCATCAATCTACATCTCAAAGTCGTCTCTGCGTGAGGAGGAGGAGTCTAGTTCTAGCAGCGAATCAGAAACTGGCAAATCTGATCTCGACAACGACGAGGAACAGCACCCTGAGCTTCTTGAGCAAGAAGCTCGTTCGAAAGAGGGTGATGTTACTGTAGACTCGATTATCGTCGCCGACGAGATTGCCGAGTGGGTTGAAACTGTTCTCGAGGATACAGCTCCACTTGATCCCTCGGAGCTGGCCTCTCTCGCTGCTGACGGTCTCAAGAAAGCTCGGAAATCAAAAGACTATTGCAGCACAATCTTGTTTGCTGCGCTGACAGATTTTTATCGCTGGATGCCCCGAATGGGACGATTGGCCGCAGCTTTGCGTGTTGCTAAAAATCACGGTCACGGTCCGGCGTTCCAGCGTGTGCTTTGTGCATAGGCTCGTTTTTTCGAGGCCAATGGGGCTCGTGACAGCATGACGTGTGCACTTTTGATCGACGGGCAGCTGGCCAGATCTAGTTGTGAGTTGTCGTCAATTGTTAGAGCGTAACTTAGGTCGTCGCCGCCATAAGCTCCTTCATTGTCAGCAGGAATGCCTACGCCAGCGGGGATGGGCATCTGGCACTTCGTGTGCAAATCTCACGTTGATATCAAGCGCGTGTACAGGCATTGGAGAGATTCCGCAACGTAGAAACGGCTAGCATTTCATGACGAAGGTACAAGGTGGGGTACATAATTCTTTTGCGTGCTTACAGATACAGAAACAACGGTCACACCATGCCGGCTGCAGTTGAACCCTTCTCAATCTGCCGAGCCCTCCACTGGCACGCAGCAAAGATTGTCAGTGGGAAGAGAACATTTATGCCGATGGGGGTGCAGCTCCAGGTCAGAAATCCAGGGGTGAGGCACTGGAGCACAGGCGGCGAAGGAGTGATCAGCACAGTGAAGGCAAACAAGACGATTGGGGAATGAAACATCAGTAACCGACTCCCAGCTACTCCCATCGAAATGCACTTTCAGTGTTGGAATAACACTTTGTGCAACTTTAAGACATTCCTATAAGCCTCATATGTATTCAGCGCCAGTGTCCGAATTGAGGAAAGAGAATGAATTACCTCTGTCCGAAGTGCTTCATCCAGTTGGCCTATGGGAACAAAGGTACGATCGATCCAGTCAAACTCACTGAAAGCCTCATCTTTGTCGTAATGCGCCGGGCGACGTCCCAGCACACTTCGGCGACCTTTAACGATTTTGATTGCATGCCAGAAACAGAGTTGGTACTTGACGCTGTCTGGCAACTCTGCTAAAAAAGCATTGATCTCAATGATTTCCTTGTCGCTGAGACATTGAATTGCTTTAATCTCCCAAGTTTGGGCAAAATGTTTAACCACAGAGCGAAGATATTGCTCTTTGGCACCTGGGGTAGGGTTATCGGACTTCAAGAAAAGGAAGCCGAGAGGAAGCCTGGAGCCGAAGATCTCTCCGACCAACGCATAGCATTCGAAGCCCGCTTTGTTGGTGTTGACTGGAGAAATATTGAGAAGGAATATGAAATGAGTTTGAATCGAAGCTTACAAGTGCCGTCAATAGCAACTTCCCGTATTTTTCCACCCCACTTGCATAGCAAGGTTGGAAGCGCAATTGCAAAGGCGGTATATCCGGTGCCCGCAGACTCGGGTAACAGAATAGTTTCAACCTCGTATGGCTGACCCGCAAGTTTCGGGGCAAACTCTTCGAGCAAAATCTTCACGGAGGCCATCTCATTATCGTGACGGCGCCAAAAAGTCTGCTGGTGTCTGTGCCATAAGTTATAGACAGACTTGCGAGTGAAATTGGGACGTGGATTGGTTTTCAAAATCTCCTTCCAGAGCTCGAGTATTCTTAGCAAAAAAATCTATATGCATGAAGACATTTGCTTACTTGTTTGGGCCGTAGTACTGGGTTATCCGAAATAAACTGCTTGACTTCGTCGAATAATTACATAAATAAAAGACGCACTGGAAGCGATAGTCAATCTTGTCCCAAATAAGCTCAGCAATTTTATCGGTGCAATCCTTCGCGTCATCTTCTTCAATACTCGAAATATCGACGAGAGCTGTAAGAAGCTCAATATCCCCAGCTTCTGACAGAGAAGCCAAAAACGCGTCAAGAGACACTGGGGACATTCCGATGAAATCCGACGCGTCGTTGAGGTCCTCGGAACCGTCGGACACGTTCTCTTTCTCAGGATCGGCGTGGGCGCGCTTCTGGCGAATACTTTCCTTCGCGAGATCCAGGCATTGTCGACAATTTGCTGTAAGCTGATATCCCTTCGCGCTAAATTTTGCTCGCCAATTTTCGGCCATGACCGCCTTGTTGCGTCGGCACTTTCCGCAACGTCGAGTAGAGCCGTCCATTCCGAAGTTGTGTCAAAGAAGCAGGATAGCGTGGAGGTGGGTGGGAAAGGAAGCAAAAAAAGCGCGGCAAGTCGTGACAGTGACATTCACATGAGGTGACAGGACACGGAAAAATAAATGAAGCTTCAATCGAGCTTACAGGCATACAGTAGCATGGAAACAAACACTTCTTAGACAGACAGTAGTTGCGGAGTACACAGTAATTAATCATTAGGGACTTACAAACCTCAGATTTCGAGCTCATTTCGACTTCATTTCGTTTCTATTTCATGTCCTCGAGCGCCCGAAATGAAATTCAACTCTGATCCTGATGTCGAAATGAGCGAAATGAGAATTCGGCAACTTCGGCTTGGCTTCGGCACATCAACGGAGATCAAGATTATGCGGTCATGTGGCACTTCTACGCGCGGTGCGCGTTGATGCTTTAAAGGCAGGCTGGTGGGTTATCGCCAGGTTATCGTTGCTTCCTTCTTGAAATGCCCACTCGCACTGCTCGCCAGCAAGCCGCTGATGCTCTATATCAAGCCTTCCTTGTCGATCTCATTGCAAATGCTGAAGCCGAGGCCTGGGTGGATGACAGCTGGTCGGATTCTGATGATTCCGATTCCGATTCATCGTCATCAAGCTCGTGGAGCTCCTCATCGTCCTCATCGGATAGCGATGATGACCCGACCCCTGCAGAGGCATATGTGGCTTCTATGGCTGAATTGTACACGGATCGGTATCTTGCGGAGCGCAGGGATATTCCCAAGACGGCTACGTTGCTATACCTGCTTCTCAATGATTACAAGCTCAACTTTCCGGACATTTTTCGCTCCTACCTCCGGATCGATCCGGATACCTTTGACCACCTCGTTGAATCCATTAAAGACGACGAGGTATTCCACAACGACTCCAACTATGCACAGATGCCTGTCGAGGAGCAGATTGCCATCGCCCTCTATCGTTTTGGCCATCACGGGAATGCTGCGAGCACCTTAAAGGTGGCGTTGCAGTTCGGAGTGGGTTATGGGACGGTTAGCCTCGTCACAACTCGGGTCATGAAGGCAACATGCTCTGAGCGTTTTCGGTCTGCCTCAGTGCAGTGGGCAAGTGGAGAGGCAAAGGAGGCCGCAAAGGAGTGGGTTGGCAGTGTCTCTTGCCCAGGATGGCGGAATGGCTGGTTGATGGTTGACGGAACGTTGGTGCCTTTGTTTCGACGGCCTGGTCATTTTGGAAATGTATATTTTGACCGTAAGTCGAACTACTCACTCAACGTGCAGGTATGTGTATTTATGGCTCCCCAAAGTATTTCCATCTCACTTACTATTGATTTTAGTTGATCTCGACACCTGACCTCCAATTGCTCGATTATGGGATCGGGCTTCCTGGAAGTCAGCATGACTCTTCTGCATGGCTAATTTTCTATTGGAAAAGACTAGGATCGTACGCACTCGGGGGAGGTGGCGCACCAAATGCGGGACCACCCGGCGGACCGAACACTGAGGGCCCAGCCTGCCGCATGCGCTCGAGCTGAATCTGTCGGTCCATCATGGCGAATTCGTGCTGACGCTGGCGTTCGGCTTCTTGCTGCTGATGCCGCATCTTCTGCATCTCCAACTCGGCCTTCGTCTCGTACTTAGTTTTGGAACGAGTTGTCTTCTCACGCTCGCGGACCTCCACGAGTTTAAGGCGCTGGACGCGATCCTGGGACGCAAGTGCCTGGATTTGCTCATGTGCGGTTTTGCGCTTAGTACCGTGGGAGGCGGATGCGGCAGCCGGTTCGGGTTTGACGCGAGCGGCAGGGGTCTTCGGAGTCGGGGAAGGCGATCCACGGAGGGGGGATGAGGAACGGATAGAAATAGATCTGTCGTTGTCTTCCTCGCCCGATTTACCCCAACCAGAGCTGGCGTCCGAAGTGTCGTCGTCATCAGAACCGGAGTCCGAAGCTGTACGCCGTTTCGATTTCTTGGCCTGGCAAACTTCAGACTGAGACTCGGACTGAGCACAAGTTCGAACACGCACCTTCCCATTTTTTTTATCGAGAACACTGAGATCGACGCTGGTCTGGCTATGTGATAGAGCACTGCGATCGACGACCGGGCTGCTTCCCATGAGGGCATGCATCCGCTTGTACCATGGGAATTTTTTCTTGATCAAATCTAGCAAAGGTGGGTTAGGACACGATGAAATGATGGAGAAACGGACACACCCCATATATTTTCGATATTGCTACCAGTCTCAATCTCGCCCTCGCGGTTCTCAGCAACTAGGCCCTGCCCGGTCGATCCTAGTTTGTCGCGGTGGTCGCGGTAGGATTTTTTGAGGCTATGAGTTTCAAACTACATTAAATAAACTTGTCACGCACGCGCCAATACGGTTGCCAATCACACCGGTAAGGGCGCCGACATCCTCCTGGGTGTACTCGGAACCCTCCGGCTCGACGAAGAGAGCATGCGCGAGCTCTGCATGCAGGTCCAGCGGCCGTTTCCCCCCAGTAGGGACTCCACCAGTTACCCCTTTATTAAAGCCAAACGATTGGCGGTAAAGGGAACTTGCTTCAATGAGGGTGAGCAGCTGATCAGTGAGCTCATGACGGTGCGCCCAACTGTGCGCGGGGATATGGTCTATCAGTAATGTTTGTGTGTCCATGGCTTGACACGTACCGCACGCTCGGCGCTTTTCTGGCCTTCTTCGGTGCCGACTTGGTTTTGGGAGACTTGTTCTCCTTATTCTTTTTCGAACGGGACTGGGACTGGGCTTTTTGACCGGCCTTGAGGAGCTGGACGCGCGCCTTGAGATTGTCCTTGACGGAAGGCATGAGATGAGCGACAAAAAGCCTTGGAAACGGTCGTAATCACTATATGTTCGCGCTCCGTTGATCCCGGAGTACGATGCCGAAATGAAGCTCTTGCCGAATTTCGGTTCGGGGATCCCGGAGGAGATGAAATGAAAACGAAATGAGATTGAAATGAAGTCGAAATGAGCTCGAAATCTGAGGTTTGAAAGTCCCTATTGTCTGTTGTTCCAGCTGAATCCATCTCTGCCACATTCATGTTGGTCCACAAAAGTCTGTATCCCTTTATCCCCGTGATCTCCAGCACCGCTGTCACTGGTTCAAAGTCAGATCTGGCCGGAAGTGTGGATTATTGACATGGAAGATACCCAGTGAGTGTGTGGGACATGAGATCAAAGAGGATCGATGATTTCTGGGATGCATCGTGGCTTCCAGAGGCTGTGTGTGATTCATCAGCTCAGCAGGTAAAAAATCATATATGTAGGGGAGCAACGGTCACGGTAACGGAGAGCCCGTTGCGTTGCCTCGGTCACGGTAACGGTGGGGGTGGTTGCTTGAAAAATTCGTGACATTGAAAAAAATCGCAAAAAAATCATAAAAAATCATAAAAAAATCTCCTCGCCCCTACTCGTCCCCGGAGTCGTCCCCACCACCTTCATAATGTTTGCGGAGTTGGGTCTCTGTGAAAGTATTCTCATAGGACATCTTAAATCTTGATAAATTGGAAGTGCGGTGGCGAAATTTTGACTAACACTGAGAGCACGGCGTGATTGAGGTGTAAAAAAAAAAAAAGGCAAAGTGAGCAAAACCTACGCTTGAGAGGACTCGAAAAACAGACCATATGTGCTCTGCCACTTTTACAGCTCTTTGCGGAACTTAGGGCGCGGCCGATTTTTTTTCCTTTTTGAGCTGTTTTTGATCATTTCAACCAGAACAGCTGTTCTGACCTCAATTCTCAGCGTACGTTTCTGAAAACTATATGAGCAGAATCACACGACAATTCCGCAGGGCATGACGTCCTCAGAATCTTTCCATACCGCCGGTAGTAATTATAATATATTATTTTGCATGTTTTGCGGAGATCATCTCTTGTGTCGTGATTTGAAGGTTGTGTGGGATGTTGTATAGCTCTAAAAACAATTATTTGGATGGCGGAGGGCATACCGTTCTCGTAATTGAGGCATGGCACCCAGAGCGTGTGAACAGTGGACTTGAACAAGCAGAATATAGGTACAGCTCAGGCTCTGTGTATTTGTGTGATCTATGATTGAATGAGCTGAGAAACTGCCCATCATCATTCTATTGAGTGTCCTGGAGCAGTCCCACGGCTCGGATTTGCTCTTGTACTCCCTGTACAGCACCGCGAGACAACTCGATCACAACGATTCCGGGCACGTGACCGCGCTTGTGATCACATTGGGACATGTCGCGTCGCCGGACGGGGATGCACAGAGTTGATCTGAGTCGTGTAATCTCTCGAAAACACTTCAAAGTCAGAATATTGACAATTGGTTCACTCGCTGGAGGATAGAGCACACAGATATATAAGGCCTAGACTGTAGGAATATTTCACAGCTTCAAGTCCACTGTTCACCAGGTTCCTACCCAGCCGCGGTTTCGAGGTTCATAAGACAGAGTGGCGGTATTTTAATCGAGATTTCGGGCGCAGTGACATTGTGACGTGTGACTAGAAACAACGTGATGCTATAGAGTGGGATGAACCTCTCCACAGCGGCTGGAAGAAAATATATACAAACAACATAGCCACAACTTCGCGAAATCCCACAGAAAGTCATTGCCATCCCTGGCAAAGCCACCGGCAGGTCCTCTGTGCGCATGCCTGGCCTGTCTCGCTTGTTTAGGCATTCTGGATGTAGTGTAGGTCGACAAAGTCGGAGACGGACAGCCACACACTTACAAGCAATTTCATCTTTTATTTTTCCGCCGCCCTCACACACTATTTCGCAAGCGCCGAAAAAATGTGGTTGCCGAAGCTGGCGAGGAAGACTAGGTTACAAATTGTATTTCTATCACATAGGGACGCTAGCTGTACCCAATAACTACCCTGGGGCCCCGAGATGCCTGAGAAGCACCATAGAAGCACCGGGGGGCAAAAAAAACGCGAGAAAAACGCGAAAAACGCGAAAAACACGAAAAACGCGAAATTTGGAAATTTTGGCGGATGCTAGGTCCTGTCCGGACAAAAAAATTGGGATCCGGGATTTTCTTGTCCGGACAAAAATCGGCGGATTTGGGCATCCGGGGACCAGGCCTTCACGCCTATTATCCGAGGTCCCTGGTAAGAAATGTAAATTACATGTAATTTACATGTAATTTTTGGGTTGTAAATTACAGGTCCATTTAATACCCGGCACTACCGGTTGGTTAGTCGTTCGAAAGGTGCAATTAGCTCGAGGTATATCTATTTTTATGGACTTTTCGCTCCTCTCTGTTTGTAATTGCCATCGTTCCTGGGCCCTGGTGATGCGAGAGCACACATGCAGCCATCCCAATCGTAGTTTATTAATCTGTCAATTTACTCAGGAGGGATCTCTTCCTCCTTCTTTCCCCCACCATCTACTGTCTAAAGTCCTGAGTCCCGCGAACACATTATCGAGTAGTCCGTTCTCTTGCATCCATATCCTCCGTTGACTCACTGATGCATCCCATCCAGATACACAAGAGAATGGTACCTGCGCAACAGAGGTACCACTGCATGACACCAAACTGGAAGCGCTCTTAACGGCAGACCTCGACAAATGCATCGCTAAAGCCACTCCGCTCACAATCGAGAACCTCGAGCTCACAGATGAGGAGGCTGTGTTCTTTCGCAAGAACATGATCCACACAATTCTGCGTATCATTATCCGCTATGGTGTAGGGTCTTGTATATTATCCTGGTTTGTAAACACGTTTATAAACCGCTGTTTATAAACCCAGTTTTAATCATTCTGGGAAATGCACTGTTTTTAAATGTCTGGTGGAGGGTCTTCTGTAAGTCCTCTGCTGAGAATTTCACCCAGATTCGTTCATTTGCGGCCTCTGAGAAGATTCAAGTTGTCCTCAATGATACCTGCTATAATTGTGCAAAGATGACCTCCGGATTGAGTAACAAATACAATCCATGCATGACCGATGGCATGGGGAAAACATCAAGGAGTGATAAGATAAAGGATCGCACTCAGAACGTCTGGGTTACCGAGACAGCTGCAACTGGTGATAGAAAAAAAATTGCAATGATATTCCACAGTGGGTTATTTGGTGTTCTGGGCCTTCGGACATGTAAATGATGTGTAGCATGGCCAGAACATGTTCATTCATGCATGAAGCAAGGAATCCAGGATCAATTGAAGAAGCGGTGACTATTTCAAGATCAGCCATTCGGACTGAACCACAGATGAGGTATGAACCTGAAGATAAATACACGGAGGCACACAATACTACCCATATAAATCGAAATACTGAATGCTACACAGAGCATACTGTTACCAAGTGCACTCCACACATGGTGGTTATTTAATATGCTCGACATCACCTTTGAAGATTGAGCTGTAGGTCTATATAAAATCAATGAAAGTGGCCCTGAGCCATGTAATCATCTCACTGGTACTTACTTCTGAATTGGAGCCTGACGCGCACAGTGACTGATGCTTCCCATATGCAACATGACAGCGGATTATCCGTCGTGCTAGGTCCGGTTCGGACCAAAAAGGCATAAACTAGGGTCCTGGTCATGTATCTCCGAAACATATAGAGGTCACAGGTAGCTATACATACAATACACGGCAGTGTTCGATCTTAAGGCCTTATTAAGGGTCAGGTTTTTGGTTAAGGCCTTAAACCTTCATAACCCTTAATTAAGGCCCCCAAATTAAGGCCTTAATTTTCTCGGGGGTGCAATTTTGGGCAGCGGCGGCATAAAAAAACTAGTTCTAATCGTCGTAGTCATCCCCCGAGCCCTCCAACTCTCCGTCATCCGGTTCTTCGTCGCTGTGCTCCGCTCCCAACAACTGCATCAATAACTGCTGCTGTGTGAAGGCCTTGCGAGGTGCGCGCGCAGGCAGTTGCGGAATCGCGCCGCCAAAAAGGCGTGAGAATGGGCAGGAAAGCCACCGCCCCGCGCGTGTGGGTGCCAGCGGTTCAGGGACAGACTGAGAGGGCCTGGTATCGGACTCATCATCCGAATTGCGCTCCAACTCGTCGGTCTCCATTTCCGCCAACCTTGCCGCTTGTTAAGCTTAATATTAAGGCCTTATTAAGGCTTAAGTCAACTTAAGGCTTAACCCTCAAGTCGAACACTGATATTACACGGTTGTGATTACGACTTAAAAAGAAGAGGGAGAGGCACTACTCACATGACGACGCACTGGAAGGAGCTGGGAATTGTGGGACCCATCCGCTGGCAAACAAGGAGTCGGCTGCCGCAGTTCGACGTGTTCTTCACCCCGAAGATGGTGACAAGCCTGCATCCGAGGACGACCTTGAACACGTCGAGAACGCGTCGTTTGGAGGTGCCAAAGCAGTTGCACTGGCTGGTGCTATCTTCGAGAACGCCATTGAGAAGCGGGGCCAAGGCGACATGGTGGAGCTTTTCTTGCAATCAAAACTGGATGCAGGCGAGCCGATAAAACGGTTCCCCAAGACGAACCAGACACGATTTGGCAGCCACGGAGAAGCTGCTTGCGAGCTCATTGCGCGTCATGAAATCTACCGTGAATTCCTCCAGGCCATCAGGGACCTAAAATCGCGCCCGCGCTGGACCAACATCGAAAAGAACGTGTACGACGCATTGAACGACGGCCCAACACTCACCGAGCTTGCTGTCCTTTCCATCTACCATCTCTACATCGCCATCCCCTACATGCGTCAAGTTCGGAAGCCCGAAGAAATCGCACTCAATGCCATATCCCTCGGTCCACTCCATGCTGAGATGCAAGACCACTGCGCGATGCTTTTCGCAAACCCAGAGCTTGTGCTGGACTTTGACGAGGAGCAGTACCAGCTTGCGACGTTCGACGGACAGCCAGTCGCTCGGGGGGAGGTGCTGGCAGAGATCAAGAACCTGTCTCACAGTGGGAAACTGCCGTACCTACGTGAGATGTTTATCCGCTTTCTCGAAGGGGCCAAAGCAACCTGGATTCGGTTCTCCTCGGAATTCGCGCCTGGCGGGGTGATTGACGGGTTGAATGATGCCGAGAAGGGCCGTATCTGGCTCCCTGCGACAAATGACCAGAATGAAGGGGCCCTCGGATCCTTCATTGTTTACATGCGAGGTAACCCGACAGCGGCTCTTGCGACACACAACGGGCTGGCCATGTTCAAACGCAACCAGACCCAGGGCTTTATGGACATGTGGTTCTCGCCCGAGGATCACCAGTACACGATGCGTGCGCCACGCAATCTTGACGCTTCCGGGATGGAACGTAAGAGAAAACAGTTGCAGATGGAGCACAACCAGCGTGTTCTTGCCGAGAGAGCCCAGAAGGTTGCTGATGCTGCAGCGAAGGCAGCAGAAGTTCGGGACCGGTTGGACGCCACGGTCCTGATTTCTCGTGTCGAGGACATCTATTCGAGAGGTATGACCCGGGACAAACTTCAGGATCAGCTCGAGAAATTGCGGGCATTGTGGAACACGAAGAAACAGGAAAGGATTGTGATTCCAAAGAAAACACAGGACGTTGGACCCCTCAATGTTATACTTCTTCTCGAGCTGCTCTCCCAGAACCTCTCCCCGTATGAAACGTATAATACAATGCAGATCCGGCACTACGTCAAACACCAGATGGACAGTGTCGGCCTAAAGGCCGATGCTGAACGGTTCTGTGCCCTCATTGGGGATGCATCACGAGACTGTCCTCGGAGATCTCGAGCCGATCTGCTTGGGTACGAACATCAATCAGAAGGATTCCACCCGACTTGACCAAGTCCTGCTTACGATTGTGGGCATTTTCTTACGTTTCTCTGACCATCCGGAGCCAGAAGTCAAACTGCTGATGCTTGTCCGACTTGAGAAGCGCTGGAAGGATTGCGACCAGCCTGTCTTCCTGGCGGCATTGATTCTGAACCCGTTTGAGAAGCTATCGTGCTTCGGACCCAACACCAACTTGAATCAATTCAAATCTCTCAATATTGTCGTCGCGGTGCGCCTTTCATTTTTAAGCCAAATTGGCTGCTGCTAACTCTGGTTTAATAGTTGTGCCGGTGGATGAAAAACCGTCCAGATAACTTGGACACTGCAGAGCAAGGAAAGTCAAGGAAGCTCAAGTTGCGAAAGCCTTCCTGCAGTACCTTTCCAGAACGGGTGATTTCGATGATTTCAACACCACATCTTGGGAAGAAACTCATGTAAGCCTTATTTCACCTGTTGACCTGGGCTCACTCGGAGTACTTCCAGGAGAACGTCAACCCAATTAGAGTTTGGGAAGCCTTTTCTGGCTTGAGTCACCTCACCGAGCTCGCAGAATTTGCGATCATGATACTCGTCGTCATCGCAAATCAAGCGGGCTGCAAGCATACATTTTCTAGGACCAAAATCGAACAATCCGACCACCGCAACGGATTGGGCCTCGACAAGATCGAAAAGCGGACCAAGGTATGCCATGTATGCGACGAGAAGCTCTCACTAACATTCACGCCCATTCAGATCAAGGCCGACATCCTTTCCGAGCACAAAAAACAAGGGATCTACAAGGAGCGTAAAGGACAGAAGAACCACAAGTCCATAGCTACGTTGCTAAGTGTTCCCCGCTACCGTGATCTTCTCGACGACCAGAATGACGAGGATCCCAGCGAGCGAGGGCGGGATCTCGTGTCGAGTGCCATAGACTGGCGGATCCAAACAGCAAAATGGGTTGCTGACGCTCAAATGGCAGAGCGAGCAGAACTTGTTGACTCAGATTCAGACGACGACATGAACGACAGTCCTACGCCTCGCCTACCGAATCGGCTTCCTGCTTCGAAATCGATGACGCTTGCGGTCTTATTTGGAGGCGCTGAGAAGCCCCATGCGTGCAAGCCATCGGCGCAGGTGTTGCAGGAGGAGGAACAGTTGATGCAGGAGCTGGCAGATGAGCTGGAGGACCAGGTCCCGGCCGACGGCGCGATAGAAATAGATTCTGAGGACAAATTCCACGCTTGACTAATGTAATCTGTCTTGCGAAATTAGGCAGCGGACAGCGTGGGAAAGAATTATGAAGGCCTTCAGCTGCCCTTCGCACGAAGGCCTTCAGGGTTCCGAAGGCCTTCAGGATCTGGCGAGGCCAAATGAAGGCCTTCAGGGTGAACACTGGAAATCACTCCAACGTCTCTTGGATAGCTCAGTCTTTTCACATAAGTTCCACAAGTTTTTTGTCAAATGGCTGAGTACGTCATGACCCATAACCTTATTTCTGAAAGTGACACCAAACAAATCAAGTAAAGACGCAAATAACGAGAGACCTAAACCCCGTAGCGATAGGAACGATTGAAAAGTGACTTTATGGACATAAGAGGGAACGTTAAAGATAAATTTCGACAGCCAGAACTTTCACGACTGGTTTTGCAGCACATCAGACCTCCACTGGCGATTTGCTTCATCCGAGGATGCATTTATTGCACCGCCTGTCGAATCGCTCTTGAACAACTCTGATAGGCGGGCTTAATCTGCAAAAATCACTCAGGAATTCCGAACGAACAATGCAAAGTATACTAGGGCGTACTGATGGGCACATGTTGCTTGACAGTTATGCGGAGATGGATTGTGCTGGCAGCTTACGGCACATGTTGGTCGACAACAATCAACCTAGTGTTCAAGTTGAGCAGGAAAGAAAATTAGCAGCTTTGAGCACATACCAAGGCACGATTTTTGCCCCATTGATGGGCGCATTGCGTATATTCCCAAACGTACTGGGCCTCACAACACATCGTTAACAAGGATTTGACACCAGGTCGTTTAAATACTCGAGAGGTGACTGCGAACCAGACACAATCAAATGGGGTGAGTTATGTGACGATCCACACATCCCGAATTAGATTTGAGGGGAAGAGGTCTTGGGCACATGAACCGGAAATGGTGTGAAAGGGCAAAGAAGATTGATCAGATAATCCAAGCCGTGTGCAACTATGCTGTCTCTGTGAATGTTGCTCAAAGCTTTTCCAGCTGAAACAACAAACAGTGGCCATACATGCCCAATCCCAAGCGAGAAATTGCAGGAGATTGCGGGCAGCCCGGGCTCCCGCTGTCATCGAGACTTAAAATAAGCTTACTTGGCTTGGGAAAGGAATTCCAGATGGTTGGAATGCGAAGACCTCAGAAGCGAATTTCTGTCACCCGGTGTTGTGTTTTCACAAGAAGTACTTATTGTTAAAGTCACGATGCCGACCCACATTGGCGGAAGGACGGCCGATCAAAGGCAGCCTCGTGGAGTCGAATAGACTTACAGTGAGGCTAGAGAAGCAGGCGACGCTGCTGAGGCGGCGCCGAACCGCGGCGGACGGGACAGACTCGAACTGGTGGTTGCTGGTATGGGGCATGGAGAAAAGTGTGGGGTCATTACAACTTTTTATATACAAAAAAGGCCGGGCTTTCAGCGGCCGTCACCCAGTAAGCCACGCTATAGTCTGCTATCACCGCAGGAACACAGGATGCTCTGCCGGCACAGCACAGCACGTGTCTTGCTTTGCGCCCTGCGGCGCCGCCACTACCTTCGACAGTCTGCACCGCCTGTGGCTCCCTCGTCGACCCGACCACCTATGTCCTCCAGTACGACACCTGGGCACCGCTCGCCCCCAAGGCCCTCAAGACCGGCCACAACCACTACATCTCGGGCCATGGGAAAGAAGCCAGAGACAACAAGAACCTTGTACGATATCTCCTATTAATCTTCATCACTTCTGCCCGTCTTCTAACCCCCTTTGCAGTGCGCTGGTTCATCAAGTCGCTCGCAAGCGCCATATATCAGATTTTTTTTTTTTTTTTTTTTTTTTTTTTTTTCTTTTTTTCAGAAAAACTACTCTGATCGTTTGGGCTGACTAGGGAGACTACGCAAGCGCCGTATTCGCTTCCGGCACGGCCGACCGCGCCTAAAATCTCTTCCAGCAGGCCATGGCATCGGGCCAGTACCGCTGGGGCGCATGGCCCGCCTCGTCGCCGCCGCGTCCATCTCCATCGCCCTCCGCGAGACCAGCCGCCCCGAGATGTTCCCGGTGCACTAGTGCATCCGGGTTGTGGCAGTGCCATAGTGTAGACAGTTGTTGCACAGGCAGACAGAACCATTGCTTGCTCTTGACCATCGCGCAGCTCTCAGCGTGTCCGTCTGGACGACGGTCTGGCCCTTGCCAGATCTGACGTCTCCATCTGGTGACAACAGCACGATTCGATTCACCTTTCGGCCCAGATTCCGTGCCGCGCCGCAACTGGACGACATCTGTCTCTTTTCACTGCATCCAGCTCATGTACCTCCCAATCCGTCTCAGCTCTCTTCGACACATTTCTATTGCATCCACCAACCAGCACCCGCAGTTTTGTGTACTCCCGGCCTCAGAGTCTCTCGCCCCGCCAACACGTCTCGGAGACGTATTTGGAGCTTTGAAGGGCGTGAGATGATTCTCTTGGCGCGGGACCCCAACCTTTAACTTGGGGTAGAGGGCCGTGGCTGCGCCCGGCAGGATCTCGTACTTATCTTTTTTCCCATCGTGCCGATTACGCCGCTTAGTAAGCTGGTCATCCCAAATCCACCCGGACATACAGTGATACACGACAAACCTGTCGTTCAACCGTCTTCTTCGGATCAAGTAAGTTAGACCCCAAGGTTTTTTCCTCGCTAATGTTAGCACCCAAATACACTGCTGAGGGTATGATTACCCTCCTCTGGGCGATTTCGGAAGTTGACTTGAAGCGCCGCACATGCCGAAGCAATGCCGCCGTTCGTCCGCCATTGCAAAGCCGGTACATTGCCTTCGGGAGCAAATGCTCATCCAGCCCATCATCAAGATCGCGCCCGCAGCACCAAGGCCACTCACCAAGAAGGAGCAGCGTAACAACGCGAAGAAGTGGAGCCTGCCACATCTCCCTCGTAATACCGCTTCCCAATTCACGGAGGAAGTGATTCCCCTGGCGCGCGAATTACTTGGTACTCTCCCACCTTGGGCAGTGTTGACCGTGAAGCAAGTCCAGGAGATTGTCGATAAGGTCTACGGCGCCGGCAAGCACATTGTGCTCTTTGATGGTCCGTGGTTTGGTTTGGTGCGTGTCCATGTCGTGTTTTTGTTACGCACTCTTACCCGATCATCTGCCACAGGTTGCCTATCGAGCCAGCGACTGGCGGTCTGGATTTGGCATCCAGGCGCTGAAAGGCATCCAGGCTTTGATCAACATGTATCAGGGTGCAGACAACTCTGAGTCCGACGAAGAAGCCGCCGGTGAGCGCTCTATGCATGAGCACAGTCGTCGCCAACTTGACAATGTTTCCAGGTCCACTGTCGGACGATCCGCTCGACGCTGCCCCAAAGCCGGCCAAGTTCACGTTCGACACCCCCGAGGGCATCGCTGCATTCGTTGCGTGGGCACTACAAAAACACGCGGAGACGGGCACTATGGCCTTTCATTGGCAGACGTGGGGTAATGGTGTGGATAAGAAGGTACATGTTAGATCACCCCTCTCCTATGGCATCTGACCACCACTTTCAGGGATTGCTTCAGTCGCACCTCATCATGTACACCTTCGCCCATCATTTGTCGGCTCTCAAGACGATACCTGACCTCCACAAGCATCTGGAGGCTGAGCCAAGCGGAGCCCTTCTCCTGTCGGTACAGGCTGTATGTTGTCCCTCCTCCCACGCGTCCCGTTTTAACATTATTTACATCCAGGTCGAGCGCGCCCTTCAATTTTGGACGACTGGTCAGCAAGTGGTTCCGCCTAAAACTGCTGGCCACTTTTCCGTCGACCACTGGGGCGACATCAAGACTGTTGTCAACAATAAGAAGGTTACTCAACGGCGTGCCACACAGTTCCTGGCAACGGTGTCGAACTGGGATGGGGTGCGATGGAATGATGTCCGCGAGGCCGCGTCGGAATGGGTAGAGATGAAGAAGCGGGCTTCTTCTAGCCGTGCTTCGTCCGAGGCGGAGGGTGCTATGGTGTCCTCGGAGGAAGAAGAGGTTATCATTCTGTCGGATTAACGTATCATTACTACTGTATGCGTAATAATAATGAATGTCCAGTCCCGTTTTCGTCAATTATATGCCTGCTTAAGCATCTTGGCGAGTGTCTTGGTGAATGTCTTGGGCCAAATCACAAGTGTCTTATCCAAGACTTGTGGCATCTTAGGCGTCTTGTCAAAGATCTGGCGTCTTGTCCAAGACAAATGAACCTGTCTAGCGAAAGACGCGCGTCTTTGGGAAAAACACGTCTTTGGCGTCTTTGACGTCTTGCCCAAGACGCCAAAGACGCCAAAGACAAAGTTGTAGTTTTACTGATGCATGTACTACTAGTATCGATAGCAATGACCGAAGTAGCGACGGATGTTATCATTTGAGATGAGGTCGAGTGATTCCGGGACAAGGGTTTTGGCAGTTCCGTCAGTCAATTCACGGAAACCTGGCAATAATCAGATGGATGAACCAAATAAAACTGAGAGACTCACGGCGCTTCAATTGGCTCCAAACCATTTCGATAGGGTTCAGTTCGCAATGGAACTTCGGCAGATTTTAAGATCGAGCATTGGTAAAAATATCTACTTCCACTGGCACCGAGATTTCTGGCTGTCCGGCTTCCGACTCAGGATCAGAATCCACAAATGTGGGGTCCACCGTCAGTGACGGATCTACAGGCAGGCGAGGGACGACAGGTGCTTCATTGCGTTTGGCAGCTTCACGATTGATTGCGGCCCGTTGTTTTCTGTTCGTCTTCTTCGGCATCTCGCCCGTGGACTGGAAGGAAGGACACGACGTCTGACGTGATGATCTTGTTTGACAAGAGCCCCACTTAGGTACACACAAAAAAAATCGCCGAGCCCCGGAAAAGTGAAACACCGTGGGAAAAAATGAGATCTTTGTGCGAAACACATTCTTTTGGCCAGTTTCCTGGCTAGAAAAATCACAAATAATTCACAAAAATCTCCTCGGCCCGAGGAGCACGTGCTGGAGAAGTGGTGACGGGCACTGTAACAAAGCCATTGATCTTTGGAATCTTCAATGCTACCTTGTGCAAGGAGAGGATCGAGCACTGTGGTGCTATTTTGTCGACTACATACAGTTGGATAGCTCATAATGCATAAGGCCGGTGGACACCAAAACCCTATGCATTATGAGCAATATGCATTCCGAGATTTGTCACACAGAGTGATATTCGCGTGACACGGTGTCACAGCCCGAAACATTTCGGAGAAAACGATTGTTTTTACCATTTAACTACATAGAGCGCCGGCTGTCAAGCTCCTGAAATGTGCCGCAACTTCTTGCTGAGTCATATCTGAGTGATTGTCGACGAAGGCGAAGACTGTCATCCATTCACACCCATCATTTCCATTAGCTTCAAGCCTGGCTTTTCCATAAGGAAAAACCGGTTGAGCTGGGATCCATCTTGGAATGAGTTCGCATACTGTTCGTCAGGGGCAAGCATCACGGCGGACTGAATGGAATTGATATCGATAACTCGGACATCTGAGTTTCCGAGATGTTGCATTGTAACGTAGGTCTTGGATGAGTCTTCGTAAAGCTGTTGGTGGTGTTCACCGTATAATGAAACCACGGCAAGGGGTTTGCGTTCTTCTCCAACCCTGAACATCAGGTAAAAATGCACTTCTGCAAATCGTGTTCGGCCGCCACACTGGATCTGACAAAATTCAGGATCAGACGTAAAAAGGATTAAATTGTACATACCTTGACCCTGCGGGCACACCTAAGCTTCCCAATCGGCTTCAGGTTTTCTTTCCAAGTAGATTGAGCAACCTGCCCATTGGGCAAGCGAACTCGAGACCACCTAGTAACAACGGGCGTCCACAGATCCGAGGGTGGGTGGCCTGCAGCCACCAGATAAGCTCGAATGGCTGCACCCTGAAAATTGTCCACTTCTCGAGCCACGTTGTCCATAGCGGTGAGAAGAACATAGCCATTGCCCAGATCTAGAGAGCCCCGGGGAAGTGGATTTTCCGGAGGTTCCAGATCTGGGATCATCGCCTTCAATGCGTTGACTTGACAACGGCGAAGTGCACGCTGCGACAAGTTCGCAAATGCATTAGAATGTTGTTTAATTTCTTCTCCAAGGTTTCCGATGGTTCTCTCGAGAGTCCACTGCGAGTAGGTGATACCGGGTCCTAGGCGGGCAGTTTCAAATGGCATGTGAGAGGGAGTGTGGATACTTGGTCGGACAAAATGGATACGTTCTGTCAGACGTTGGCAGTAAAGAGTCTCGAAAGAATCTGAAAATTCAGTAAGCATTTTATGCGACTCCCGAAGCTCTTCAGTGGTGATTTCCTCTTGCATTACAGCTCTTTGCGGAACTTAGGGCGCGGCCGATTTTTTTTCCTTTTTGAGCTGATTTTGATCATTTCAGCCAGAACAGCTTTTCTGACCTCAATTCTCAGCGTACGTTTCTGAAAACTATATGAGCAGAATCACACGACAATTCCGCAGGGCATGACGTCCTCAGAATCTTTCCATACCGCCGGTAGTAATTATAATATATTATTTTGTGTGATTTGCGCAGATCATCTCTAGTGTCATGATTTGAAGGTTGTGTGGGATGTTGTATGGCTCTAAAAACAATTGTTTAGATCGCGGAGGGCACACCGTCCTCGTAATTGAGGCATGGCACCCGGAGCGCGTGAATAGTGGACTTGAACAAGCAGAATATAGGTACAGCTCAGGCTCTGTGTATTTGTGTGATCTATGATTGAATGAGCTAAGAAACTACCCATTATCATTCTATTGAGTGTCCTGGAGGAGTCCCACATTAAGAATGAGGGGGGACGTACTTGTGTAAATGATCACAAGAAACCAAAACATTCCAGCGGACTTTTCACCTACCGTGAAATGTGGTCAAAGACACGGCTGCAAAGAGTAATGTAGTCATTCACAAATGACCCACAGGCGGATCAGAACTAATGCTTGGGCTGAAAAGAGTGCGAAGGCGTATAGTCCTATTTGGAGGTAGTCGTACGTTTACAAAGCTGCTTCCGGATTAGCCTTTGTATAGTCCTCAGGACATGGGCAGGTGTGCGTACCCTTTCAGAAGAGGCGAAAATCTCTGAAGCAACCCAGAGAAATCTGTTTTTATTAAAGCTAAGCCAACAGAATTGTGTCAAAGAGGCCTTACACGAGACCACCCCGGATAAAGTATCTATTCAGAAAAAAAATGACCCAAGGAACCCCCTTCAGGGACCACGTCTTGCGCTCCTCGTCCAAGGAGGTCATCAATTCATACACGAGTAGCGACCCGTTCGCGCCTCAACGGTCCAAGATCAGTTGGCTCGCAGCACGGAACAATGAGGTTGAATGGCAAATACCATAGACGTAATTATAAGCCCTAATGGTCGTAGGATCGTCGAGGGTAGCCACCATCTGTCGGAAGGAGCGTCGGATCGCAGATGTGTTGAAACGAAGACTAGAAAGCCTGTCATTTCTGATCCAGCCTCTACTAATATCCCTCTTCTCGCAGGATCCTTTTCATAAACTTGACGACATGCTCCCCGACACCATGTTCTGCAACGCCATCCTCCAAAGGATACTGAACATTGTTTGCTTTGGTACGGGTGCTAACCGCCGCGGCCACTATTTTACCGGGCTTGACAAGCTGTCCTTGGTTACGTTGGCCCTCCTGATGGATGCGGTGAGGCTGCATTATTTGTCGATATTGCGATGATCTAACTACCTCCCAAATAGGTCGTGAATGCGATTGACGGCTGGAAGACTGGACGTCCAGAAAATGTCGACTTTGCATTTGATCCGTATGCTGACATCTTCAATGACATTCTGGCGTACCTGGAAAAATACGCAGGGTTCTCGGCAACGCAGGACGAGGATCTGCTCGCGGGGATTCAGCGGGAGATGCTTCGCAAGGCACGGTAAGTACTGCCATGGCTCTTGCGCAGATTATTACTCATTTATTATCTCGCAGTGAGACATCGAAGACTCCCGTTGTTGAGAAGGAGCAACGTGGCCGCACCATGTTCTCCGTTAACGTGTTTGCCCTTAACCAGCCTCGACCTGTAGCTGGTACTAGTAACTAGTTGCCCGTCCAATGAATATTATATTCCCGTGTTAATTATTACGATTTCCTGCCCCCCAAAAAGAGCCAGCAAGCGACCAAAATCGGCTGTTGCTGAGAGACGCGTTGTCTATGGTAGAACCACGTGGTCTATGTAGCTCTATGTTGCTCTATGGCTCTACCACTCTACCGCTCTAACGTTCTATGAGCCTCAATCATAGAGGGGACTTAGCTACTACCCTATGGCTCTACTGTACTCTATATGGTCCCCTGTAGCCATGTGCTCTTTTCCAGATGATCCTCATCGGACAGGATGGACGAGTTAAAGCGACCATAGGTGTGGCTTGGGAGATTCTAAGTAGACGAAGGGTATGTGGTGGGTGGGCGAGAGAAAATGACCGGGCTCTGGAAGACAACAAGAAGAGTCAAGGAAAAGAGCTGTGCTCTAATTTCCATTAAGTATATATGCTTGTACCTCGGCTGTCTCCCCGGTCCCGACGGACATGCACAGGATTCAACCCCCGAACGGGCCAATGCCTGTCTTCTTGCTTAATCCAGATGGCTTCATGGACCATTTCCGGTAGTAGGCTATCTATCGCTTATTACTTGATTAAAGTATCTTCGCTGCTTTCCGAAGCTGCGCCGGCAAGATCATCATGTCGGTTGCATATGGAATTGAGGTGGTTGGATTCAACGACCGCTGTGATCTCATTTAATCAGATCATTGACAGGGTTGTGCAGATTAACCTGTTCAATTAGGCTACTAGCGGTCATCACAAAATTTGAACTGGAACAATATCTGTGTTCTGGGTACGAACAATCTGAAGTGTAATGTTCTCAACTGAACTGGAGGAAGAATACCTTTTTGAATCAGTAACTAAATACATGGCTGTAGACCGATTTGGCAGGTGACTTGAGACCGCCAGAGCGTGTTGAACGGTTTAATCACCGGAATTTGTCAAACAGTTTGATCCTGTTTGATCAAATCGGTTCAACGAGCTTACCAGGAGTTATCCGCTTAATTCAGCTCAACCTTGCATAAATCTGACCATGTGGTGCAGTCACGAGTTTTACAGAGTAGTCCTGGATAACTGAATGAAGATATCCTTCCATCTACGCTACACTGTTAAATCGGTTCACCATCAGAGTCCATTTCCCTCATCATCGACATATGTATAACTAAGGATATTATTGAGCGACATGAAGCACCAAGAAATGACACACACGGGAAACATACGTTCTTCGTTTCTTCTGGGGTGGCCGAGTGGCCTTGGTTACTGTAGCAGGAGGCAGAGGAACTGCAACTGTCTTGCGGCTTCGGGAGGATCGCATCGGAGCCTCAGAAATTGACTGCGGACTGACAACATAATTAGAACATAAACAGAACACAGCAGCGAAAAATGTCTATGTTTTCACCTTCCCATTCCCCCCACTGAACCTCGGCAGGAGTCCAAACAGACCCCGCGGGCACCGTATTTGCCCATTCACTTGTTTCCCCGACATCGTACAGTGCGTGATCGCGCCTGCGCGCCGTCGCGTAGGCGCGATAAAGCTTGCACGCCATAGGAAGCAATGTCTCCATGTCGGGCAACATCTTAGCCGTCTGCAGCGTCTCAAAGTGGAGGAATATATCGGCGGTTTTGAAAGCAAGTCTGGTAAAATCAGTATCGTTGAAATTGAACTGAGGAGCAGATCTTACGCCCAGATATCCAAAAGTTTTGCGTCTAGAACGACATTCAGGAGTTGTGAGCCCTGGTAAAATTCGACCTTCTTCATATTTGATGGAGCGGCGCGTCCAATTTTGCCCGCGCTATACCCCAACGAAGCAGGATTTGTACTCCTGCCAGACGTACGCCCCCAATGTGTCTGGAATATTCGGATAATGTCGGTCCACTTGGTGTGCCAAACCTGAAGCTGTGGCTCGAAGATTTCGAATGATTGAAATGGATCGTTGTGGAACTGGAGGTAAATCTGGAGCTGGAGAAGCATCGCATATGTTAGGCCATCGCCGCCAACAGGTAATTTCCGTTTGAGAAATTGAGTTGATGTCTGGCCAATCTGTCCGACAAAGTCAAGCATCCCATCCTTGAGTTCGACAGGAATCGTCTCCTTTTTACCATTGCTAGTGAGCGGATGGACAACATCTTGGGTGGCAGGATGTACGTGAGTGGCAGTTGCCCCTCTTCGCAAATGTATCTCCGCCCGCAGCAAATAGAGCGACGGAATTAAACGCGCAAGCGCTTCAACGAACATCAGCGAGCCGACCAGCTCCGAATCGGCTGAATCGATGAGCTCCAAAAGGTTATCCACCGTCACGATTTTCTCAAACCCTGCGCAATTCGCTTCCGCTTGTCCGCGAGATCGAAGACAGCAGGGTCCACATCGGCTGCCTCAAAATAGAGCCCCGCCATGCCGACATTCATAACAGACTCGCGACCGACGCGGAGATCATTCTGCTTGTGATAATTCTGGCAGTTATCGACAAGCAGGAATCCCACAGTGTCGGGGTCCGCGCTGTGCGCCTTCGTTATGTTTGCCTCCTCATTCGAGAGAGCAATCATGCTACGCCGAGTCGTTTGGGGTGCGGGCATGCTGCCAATGCGGCAGTTGTAGTTCATCAGCTCGACGGGAGCAGATGACCCGAAGTAAAGAATACCGCGCGCCAGTGGTTGTAAATTGGCCGTCTCTGAGCGGCAGAAGTTCATGGCGGCAACGGCATGGGTAATGACCTGTTGTAAAACTGGTAAGCTTGGTGGAGGAGGAAGCTAAACCATAACTTGCCGTCGCTGGTGGGCGAGTTTTTCCGAGTCCGCGCCATCTTCGTCACTTCGTTACTTCGCTTAGCTTCGCTTAACTTCGCTTAGCGTTGTGAAAGTTCGTGAGTTTGATCGCTTTCCGTGAAAGTTCGTGACTTCAGCCGGATTTAGTGAAACTTCGTCACTTCCTCTGGATACCGTGAAAACTCTGGCCACCGGCAATCCGTTTGGGAAAATCGTTCGCTTACATAAGCGTGATCCGGCCTTTCCGATGGCAAACTCCCTCTTAGATATGTTCTCATCCTCTTCTGCTGCTCTGGCTCCTGAAGACTTTGAAATCTGTTTCCAGGTACTAATACAACCATATACCTCTTTTTCTGAGCCCAGAGACCACTGTATTCAGATAGAATTGGCAGTTCATCTTTGTTTGTACTGGTTATCACTGGATTTGCCACTGATTCAGATCGACCTAGTCTGGGCTCCCACGGACTCGATATGGACCCAGAAACTGGCCCAAATATTATTTTAATTGATTCTATGTGTATTCTTGGTAAAAACTTCCCCGAATTCAGGTCAATAGATGTCTCTCTTGGCTTGAATTTGAGCTACAGCAGAACTTCAAAAAATCTGTTACCAAGAATACATGTAGAATGATTTATCATGATTTATGGCTCAATAAACTGTGCTGTAGCAGGGCCGGGCGATTTTATACCAGGTTTATCCATCGAGGCCTGAGATTTTGGCAGAGCGTCCAAATTGGGACAGAATGGTGATGCCATCAAAGTCCCATAGCATTGCCGGTAGCCAAAAAACTCATTACTTGTGGGTACTGGCAACCAGCCTAATAAGTGTCTGTTTGCATATGTTTGGTCCTCCTGCCAAATGACTGATTTTGACGGCAAATCACTCGTCGCGTCCGCCCCGCTGGTCACAATGCACCCAGACACAATCCGAACCACCCAAATCATTATCCATATGTATAGTAAGGTATCTACAGTAGCTAAGAATGTATTAGTGATTAAACAGCTATAGAAAATTCCGATTAATCTTGATCTCCATAACCTGCATCATCCTCCTCCTCTTCTGGCTCAACGATTTTTTCCTCGAGTTCGGGAACTTGATGTCCTAGCTGAGGAACCTCTCCGCTCTCCACTCGAGGCAACCAACGTCCCAAAGCGGCCACTATAACTTCGGCCTTCTGTGTCTTGTTAAGCTTGGATAGTGCCGGTCTTTTTGTCGGTCTCAAGCTCTCGGAGACGGTGCCATTTCAACTGGAGGTCGATTTGGGGCATGTGGATGTCCTTCAGCCCCGCGGAGTCCGTGAACTGCAAGATATAGCGCTAGAGGTTGGCCTATCGGGGCTTGTCGCAATGTGGGAGGAAGCCGGGGACACAGGAGTATTCTCTTTTCCCCGAGCAGGAGTACGCGACGTGGGACCAGAAAAGCGCGTATTGGACCCGAAGCAGTTGGCCAATTGGGCCGGATCTCCCTTTAGAACGCTTCCATCGTTTCCCCTCATTGGCCGTCCGCACAGGTGGCATGCAGAGATCAGGAAGCCGCAGGACGCGAGACGGACGTGAGACGCGACGCGTTTAATGGGTTATGTAATCGTGACACCGCTGTTTTCACAGGCATTTCTTTGGTCCGCTATAACACACTCAATATCCGCTCGTTTGGGGTAAACTAAAATGGAGGTCCCTTTCAAGTCAATCTACAGGGAATGTCCCGGCCACATTTTGCGTCCTCGCCTCCAAAATCCTCATACAATTTGACACAAAAAACTGAAATATTACTGAGGGCAAAAACAAAAATTCGGCCCGGGACATTCCCTTCATAATTCATTTCTAGGAGCATCTTTCATACAAAGTTTGGTCAAACCCTTCCTAGATGGACCGCTAGGGCGGACGGAAGGAATGTGGCATCATTTCTGTGTTTAGACACATTACATAAGCGCCGCCCAAATACGGACCATTGCCAGTACCCATTACTTGGGCTGCCGACAGTGAACATGTGACCGTGTCCAACCACGTGAAGAGTGCGTCGTCAGTTGCAGGTGTATTGTTCAGATCGACAAACCCCGGGAGATATATTTATTTGATTGCAGAGACATTTGTTACAGCGCATGATACATTCCCCCAGGCTAATACATAAAATCTCCACATGTCTTGAGCTTTGCTTGGAACACGACACATTTTTAGGAATTTGCCGCATGAGTTCCAGAGCTGTCGAAGATGGTTGGTGGCTCGGGGGACTCGGCTGGGACCGAGGGCAAAACAGGCCGATGTTCATTGTAAACCCCTGCCGAATATATCGAGGTTGGGTGGGAAAAGAGGCTAAAACACTGCAATTCATGTGGAACGGGGTAGAGAACAGCCCAATAGTCATTAACTACAGAATATCAAGATTTTTGAGCCGTATTTTCTACTGTATGTAAGCCTGCTATTAGGCTATTATACTCTGCCTACGATAGGGTGATTGAAAAATCCTGAACTGCTCCAAAATACAGATAATGCACAAAAACATTTTAAGCAGTCAAATCAATGCTTACCGTTTTGAGTGGACGGAGCACATCTTGTTAAATGGCGCAGTAGCTCGGGAATTCATGATGTTGCTGTCGGGGGCTAAAAATGATTTACATTGTCCCGTATGTTTGTTTTGACAAATGAAAAACTTACCATCGCTCTATTTGTTCGGATCTCCGCCGTCTTCGAAATGGCTCTGCGGGTCAAGTCCGTTGATTACGAGCTGAATGTGGGATGGGCGGCGGTGACGCAGGGGGAAGTACACCGGCGATGCCGTGGCCTGCGGGATACATTCCTTTGGCAGCTCGAATATGCTCACATTTGAAGTGACTGGGTGTTGAGCGCTGGTGTGGATGCCTCTGCTGAGCACGGAAAGCTCTAGGTTAGTGCATGGATAGAAATAAAATCAAACAAATTAGGTACATACCACCGCCGGGGACAACAGGCTTACACTGCCTGCCTGCGATGAGTTCTGGTTTAACGACCGTGCCCTAGGTGCTGTTTTCCCTACAAACAGTCACTCACTGGGTAGGGAGCGCATCGGGAACGTCGCGGGGGTTGATGGTGGTGGTGGTAGAAGAGAGGAATGTTCTGTTCGTGTCGTTCCGTAATTCCGGTGATCAAACAATGCGCTTCCCACACGCGCACCCGGAAGTGACGAGCTTTCTCAAAAATTTAGCCGAGGTGACGAGCTTTCTCAGATATTTGATGAAATGACAAACTTTCACAGTTTTCCATCAAAGTGACGAACTTTCCCATTCCTAAGCGAAGTAACGAAGTGACGAAGATGGGTACTACTCGAGTTTTCCGCAAGAGTACAACACCGGCCCGTGTATGTGGTCTCCTCATCGCAATATTATTGCAGAGGAACACGGTAACGGGCTGATGCTTCTGAATCGCGCTGCGGACAAGCGGAATCGTCTCTGCACCAATGTGGTGCCGTTGAAGCTGTGTCTCGGGGTGTTTGTGATTTGGTCCAATCGAGACATGGAGGCCGCTCGAGATGTGGACCGCGGACTCGGCCTCGCAAGCCACTTTCTTCCCGATGATTTGCGTTGCAAAAGAGGTGAGAGCGGCACGGACAGGTTTAATCAAGAGGTACCCGCCGGAGAATGCCGAGGCACAGCCTCACAGGGAGGGGGGGGTCGCCGGACCCCTTATTTCACTTTTCGGACAAATGTACAGGATGGACCGAAAACGCGTTTAAGCACATTAAGAAAAAAATGGGTGAAATATAATATGAAAACTCCAGTGAGAACGAGAGCTAGAAAGCTCAGACAAGTTGGAAACCGTTGGTGAGGCTAACAGGGCCAAGTAGAGCCACTTTTTGCAGCCACTTTTTGAGCGATACAGGGTTGACTCAGATGATGATGAAGAGCCGGGCGTGCTTATTCAAGTTTGTGGGGATCCGGATTGCTCAATGGAAACCATTTTGAAACGTGTGCCTTTGATTTGAGGGCGGGGTGAGCCGGACCGAAGCTGCATTCGTTGGCCGATTCAAGGGTCAGATGATTTGTCAAAGGCGCGTTTCGCATTCAATCCACCGCTCCTCGGTTATTGGGGCGACCACCGCACGTCGGCTCGTGTGATTTCTGGACAAGACTAAGTGGCTGCTCCAAGGCTTCCTCACTTCCCTACCAATGCCTGTCCCTGGCCTGGACATTGCTCCTGAAGACTGACTCGTAGGGCTCGGACCCGTCTAAGCCGGACGGCGGTCGAAAAAACGGCCGTTTTTCGACGGCCGTCAGAGGCAAGCTGAGACCCTCGAGACGGACGAGTCCCGTCCGTCCCGTCCGTAACGGCCGTTTTTGACGGGTCATGGCGATGATCAGGTGCAAGTAAGGTAAATAAATTTTAGGTGGTGTTAAAATGTACTGGGTTACCCGACTGGCTCCTGCAAGGGCTACAAAGCGGTCCAAGCGACCGAGATCAAAAATCGGCAAATGCCGACCGCCCCATGCGTGTGAGGGCCAATTATTTTCTGTGTACAGTATAGGTGAATTCTCCGTAATATCCAGGAACGATGGGACATTTGGTTGAAATCTGGCCCAAACTTGACCTACATTTACACCCAGCAAACAGACCCGTCGAACCTGTCAAACGGGCGGGTGCTGGTACCCCGTCAACGGGCCAACCCGTCCCGTCTTGGCGCAGGCTCGAGGCCAGAGACGGACGGGTCCAAACCCGTCCGTCCCGTCCGTCGACCCGTCAAAAACGAGGACGGGTCCGAGCCCTACCGAAGACAGCGCATAACTTCAGCAACTACATCATTGTACATGAACGTTTTCCCACTTCAGGAGTCGGTTACCGATCTTGCCGGATCCGGAAAGAACGCGTGATTTGCGCTGTCAAAAGTTTCTGCCACGGGCCAAGCGGTCACGGTCTGGCAGATGTGGCTGTGCTTGTCGATAGGTGACGTGTCACTCCAACGCTCTCTGGTAACCAACCGCTATGCCTGTTCAGCTTCCTCCCTTCAACAACATCGTGAACCTCCCTACTGCCCCTCAGGACCTTCCTGACGACCATGATGTCCGTGCTGCTCATGAATATGTCAAGTCCACTGACATCGCCTGGGGTAAGTGGTCCGGACTTCCAGGCGGCGTTATGACAAGTACACTTGTAGGCAACAGCCGGCTCGGGGATGAATCGCATGTGGCTGCTGCCGTGGCGTACGAACACTCTGTGCTTGCGGCTTACTGCGGCGGAGGTCTCTTTCTTAAGGTTACACCAATGATGCATGTTTTGATCTCCCGCTAGCTGCTGCGCCACCCTGGTTTGCCGACGCTCTCAGGGAGGGCCTCAAAGATATCAAACGGGATATCCAAGGCATTCAAGAAGACATCGACACCATCAAAGGTGACGTTCGCACGCTGATGAACCGCACCCTTAAGAGCCAGTTGCTCGCAGCCAAGGTCTGTCCAAGCCTTCTCGGTCGCCTTTCCTAATCAATACAGGCCCACAATCTTCAATGCGGAGATGGTACCGCGAGAAACTTCGAGACCCTGCCATTCCGGGATGGCAAGGAGCCCTCTGCCCAGGTAAGAGGTAGCGCTCTTTTCCCGACATACATCTGCTCAATAATGAATTCCACAGGATCTGCCCGCGCTTGACACTTTGAATGATATCCTACAGCTATCTCCGGAGCAGTCCAAGCTGTATTATAAGGGTTATAAGGCGGGCGTCGTTCCCGCTCACGCTGCCCGTATCGCGACCATCCGGAAGATCATCGGCTGTAGCGTAGTTTAATCGACTTGTTTCAGTCCACCTTGTCGTTTGCCATGATGTCGCGTAGCGCTTGACAATCTGTTTCCAGATTAATCGGCTGGCCCCAGACTATGTTAGAGAATTTGTCAAGGGAGTATTTCACTCTCGCAGGTGCGGCCGGTGGTGCTCTTCAGCCGGCGATGTGCGCTTTGACGCGAATGCGATGGGGTGCACCGCCTTACCGCCTGGTAACACCGTCCGCATCCTTTGCGATAGGAGACCCGCAAACACGTCCTTGCTACCATCTGTTGTAACGATGAACGGGCGCTTCTTCACCTCGACGTACCGGGGTGCGCGCAGAACCGGCTCCAAGAGCCTGAGGTTCACGAAGCACTTGGTGTGCTCGTCCGTCCATACTGGCTCCATCTTGAACCAAGAGGCAAGCAGCAATCAAATTTCTGACACTAACCTACTTTTGAAGCAAAATCGTTTTCACTGCTTGCGTCTCTGAACCTACCACAGAACGAATAGTGCGTGGTTCAAGCCAAGAATTATAGGTGCCTGACGCCGCCTCCAATGCCGCGTCAAGATGGGTTTAGGCTCGGTGCTCGCGCAGCCCACTCCTCCCTTTCCTTTCGAGGGAAAAGAGGGGCATGGTCTGGATTGGCCATGATATCGGCCTTGTTGGCCGCCATATAGGCCTTGCGGCGAGTGCAAGTCGTCGACAGTGCCCGAATTATCGAAGTGGAAGGTGTCCGCAGCAGCGATGAGCTGCGGCTTGATGAGGCCAGACACAGTCTCAGGGCATAGGCATAGTTGGCGAACGAGAAAAGAAGTCGGTGAGGTCGAGTTAGAGTGGATTGCTAGCGACATCTGGAATACACCCCATGTCTACGTCGAGCTACAGAGGAGCCGGTAGAGCAGGAGGCTCATAGACATGTCCCTACTAATCAGAGAGAGTGCCTGTCTATCAGTCTCAGAGGCAGATAGATTGATAAGGCCATAGGCCCACAGGGCGCTATAGAGCTCTGTAGGTACCGTTGCGCATCCATAGCAACCACAACCGATGCATCGTCTATATAAAACTAAAAAAATTGAGGCTCCCTAAAACCCGACACAGCGACACGGCGGCAGATCTTCATCAATTCCGACACAGCTCAATAAATCCGACACGTTCACTTAAATTTCATCAATTCTGACACATGCCAAGCTTGCTACCCCAAAGTCGTTCCCTCGTACGTTCTTCAAGTTGAACTGATGGGATAGTTGATCGCTGATGCGATCATCTCCGAGTTGGCCGAGCGTGGCTCGAAACTTAGCCCACGGTGCGTGTACCGCGCAAAGTGAGCTCGAGCTGTTGCCTCGAATGAGGTGCTCTGATCTTGAACTTGAACTAGCAGTTGCTCTTCGAGGACCAATGGATTCATGGCACTTGAAACTCAGATATATATATATATTAATCAGCCACGCTGTTCTCTATGTAGGCCATACATCAACATAAACAGAGTACCTGAGTCCGAAGGCTGCGACCTCGGTTTGGTGTGCCGCCCAATCGGACGTGCTTCCCCTGTTGAGCAGTCGCGCCGCAGTGTATCCGACGTTGTGCTATCGAGGTACGAACCGTACGATGGTTCCGCTGGCACGCACACAGAACTCTCCTGGGCCCGTGCCGCAGTACCTCGATGGCGCGGAGTCCGGCGGACACCGCATATCAGCCACGTGCCTAATTCTACGCACCCAATTGAGTTGACGATGAATTGCAGTAATCTGCGAGATGTTGGATATGGGGAGGGATGTTTTACTTGAGCCCAATGAATGGATTTGGGCAGACTCTGCATATCCGTTGGAGAAATGGTGTCAATCTCCTTACATCAAGTGTGTTGTCGTCTTCAATCCAAGTATTATACCGCCTCTGACTAAGTTGCCACAGACCTGAAAAGCTCAGCGCAGAGAACACCAAGTACAACTATCACGTATCCGCCGTTCGAATTCGCTCTGAACTGTTTCTAGCGTTAACTAGAGCTTGGTTCGATGATATTCTGCGGTGAGTCTCAGCAGCAGCCGCCTCTCGAGCTTGTGATGCGGGGGAATTTCGCCTCGAATCAAGATCAAGCTGTTCGTTGCCTGTTATGTAACTGTTGGAACTTGAAAAATCAACGTCACACGTCTCAAATTATGATCATTACATATTGCCGCTAATTGAGATGTCTCGTAAGCACTCTACAAACAGCTTCGGCACAGTGTCTAGCCCATTCCCTGTCCACGGGTAAAACTCTGCCCAAAACCAACGCGAATTTGTCAGAATGGAACAATTTCAGATTTTCTTTAACCAATCTCTTTGACTCTTTTGTAGGGGGATTGCCTCGAGTTTCTCCGAATATGAAGTATTCAACAGACGGGGTATTGATTTCGGGATATTTTTCACCCGATCTGAATATCGGCCAAGGAATATGTCGGAACCGGAAGGGGAACAATGGCTGTTTGTTGCGTCTCATGATTTCCCACTTCTTCCTGTACATTAGTTTCTGGTCCGCAAGGGTCCCCGAGTCCCAGCTCTCCCACTCCCGCTGTACTAGATGCTGTCCAGAATTTGAAGGGGGGAGGAAGTTCTGATTGGAGGTCAACAAGAGGCTTTTCATCTGCAATCTTCAAGAGGGTTGATGTTTTGAGTGTAAAGGCCACGAATTTAAGTACGTACCGGTAATCCCGGCCCACAATCAAACCTTACGAACATACCCGGATAGGTGCTTGCACAGTTTGCATCTAAAGCCAAGCTTCCCGATTACTTTGATGCAACTAAGAAATCAAATTTGCAAGCTCACCGGAAGTGTTCGCTGCGTGCGGACTTCCATCCAAACTGTCGCAATATGTGTCTTGGTAGGAGCTGTTCCAAGCAGTCACCCCTGAATGAAATAAATCAGACCAGGTTGTGCAGAAATGAAGGACCAATTCACAAGTTTCGTCAACATCCATGGGGGTGTAAACCCTCGGCTCGTCAGCATTCACAGGGTTGTAAAGTGTGGGATCGTCAACGTCCATCGGAGTGTACACCTTAGATTTGATGTCTTCACTATTGAGAGCATATCCAACTTGCACAACGAGACTCAGCGTCAGTTGGATGTCTTTGGGAGGTTTGCATGGGAGTGAACGAGGTGGCTGGTGACAAACATCAGCGTGGTTCCAGCCCACACGATGTAAGGTCGGCAAGTCGTTCATGATCGCCCGCTGGGAGCAGGTCGCAGACCACGATTTTGTGAAATAAACGCGGCCTTTTATGGTTTGGATCGGCTATGGCGGCCCCGATGCAGTCTCCCTCTTTCAGCGGTTGCTCGGCCCAGGTAATTATTAGGGGTGCTCAATTCTTAGCTCGTCTCCTCGTCTGGTCTTTTATTTGTTCGAAATAAGTAAAGATTTCAGTCTCAGTGTTCGCCTTAAGGGATAAGGCTTATGTTCACATAAGCCTTATTAAGGCCTTAAAGTTAAGGCTTAACCTTGGCCGAGGATGATGCTAACCCTTAATTAAGGCTTAGTGATGGCATCAAAGGCGCCAAACTTGAGTCTGTGACTCTGTGTTGCGGATCCAGCAGCAGAAAATGGAGTAGAACCCAAGTAGAACCCGTAGTTTTGCCAGTTTTTTGACAGCTACCTTGCATCAAGGCTTTCCACTGTCTAATGAATCTTGCCAGGCAGGGACGCAGCACATTGGAAACAACTCGATAGCGTACAACGGCCGAAGAGAAGAGCATTGAGATGAATAACTAACGAGTATTTGGTTGAAGAACACCTGGAACAGTGTTGCATGCACTCCCTTATTTTTTTACACCCGCTGAAACGGTGGGAAAAAATTGTCTTAAGGCCTTAATTCGGAGCCCTTAATTAAGGTTATTAAGGGTTTAAGGCCTTAACTAAAATGTTCACCCTTAATAAGCCCTTATGGGAGAACACTGTTCAGTCTCCGTTTGAACATACAGCCACTCTTTTGCCCGGCTCCACTAGTATAGCATCCATCAGCATCATCTTCCAGTGTCATCGATGCAGCCACCATGGTCTCTGCTTTGCATGATGCATCTGGCACGCGCGGCAGGTTGATGCCGTGATCCAGCGGAGACTGAAATCTTTATTTATTTCGAACAAATAAAAGACCAGACGAGCAACCGTAAAAGTTCTTTCACCGCACAGTCGTCCCCTTGTCACACATTTACAAAGCTCGTGGGTTGACGTTTCCCCCAGCGTAATACAAGACACAGCCCTTCCCCTTATAATTCGGAACACGCCGACTGTAGTATCATATTCCTTCGCGCACAGTTCAACGCTGTGCTCTGTGGGTATTTATGTTCCATAAGCCCAAAGCCATCGCAGGACTGACTTTCCAACCTTCACGATGGCAACACGCATCAACATATGCGAGCTTCATTGGATGCAAACCTCGGCAACCTTGGATGCTTGCATGGATATGATTTTTGGGAGGTTGCAAAATTTCCAAATGGTCCGCTTCTGTAAACGAATGAAGAGTTTTTTTAATGTACATATGTAGTGGGCGCACCGTGATTGTCCAAAATGATTGCACCGTCCCGGAGGACTCCAGCCGCCGTAACCTGCTATCGCTGAACCTTTGATCCGCTTTGGGGCTTGCATCGATGTTGAGGACTTCAGAAAGTTCGTGTGTGGGTGAGTTGACTCCCTGTGACTCCACTATGCAGTATTCATCAAGCCCAGGCTATCAAGTAAAGTACAAAGTCGAAAGTAGGCTCACATACATTGACTTAGAGTCTAAGTAAATACCCACATCACGTCACTTTCCCAGCACGTGTTAGTCAGCACGATACATAGTACAGACTGAGATCCGAGTTCAGTACAAGTTCATTCAACTTCATTGTCTATACAAGTCATTTTTTTAGTTTAATTTCCTGAAAAAAAAGAAGGGAATGTGTTACAGTGTTTGCATAAAACCTTGGCCGTGCCATTTTTTTTTTCCAAAATAAAATACATATGCGGCTCCCGGCACATCCGGCCAAGCGTCCGGCACTTTGTTCTGCGAGCCAGATCCTGTGCTACCTTTCCGTTCCCCCCCCCCCCAAAAAAAAAGGCACAGCCAAGGTTTCCCGCAAACACTGTAAAGGTCCATTCATCATTTCCTTTGTGAATTTAATTACAAAGAGCGTTAAGAAAGGTCAGGTTGACAATGGGCATGTCTAAATTAAGTCACAATTCACACATCTGCTGCATTAATTTCAAGCCCAATTTGATGTCATTTCTGCTCAGTAGTCTTATTTATGCAAGCTAGAGTAAAGCAACATTGATGCTACAAAATAAACCTCAGTATATATTCATGCCAGCTGATTTCTGTGGGGGAGAGGAGAAAATGGAGGTAAAATAGAATAACATCTTACACATAAGCTAAATCGAAAGGGAGAAACAGAATACAGGATGGTACAAAGAAAAAACTAAGATATAACACTACCGGGCTCGAACCCAAACAACAGCTCATAGTTACATGATGATGATGATGATGATGAAATCATATTAGCGTGCCTCGAGTCGCTGTAAGTGACTATGGTACACG